>JAKSZP010017167.1:0-208696 GCA_022478985.1 Massospora cicadina
CCCAATATTCATTGTATATCAAAATCTCATTATTTGTCATTTGTCAACATCACCTTATTTCCCAATTTATAGACAAGCAATATTAGAAAACAATATCGCTCATTTTAAGGCGTTCAAATAATTATACCTCATAATTATGATTGGAAAATTCACATATTTCACCATAATGACTTAGGGCTTATTATCCAGTCAATTTAGAATTATGACAGTCACTAAAGAGGGCCAAGCCACAAAATGGGCTCCAGGATACTCTTCTTTCCTTCCAGTAACAGACTTGGTGTTTTATTACCACAATCATATCGCTCCTAGAAGTTAGAAGCTTGGGTCTACTTGTGAAGGCCCTTTTGTAGTCACTTAGAATTGAGAAGATGAGTACAATATTCAGTCCCTGGCTACCAGAGTTAAATCATTGAGTTCATGGATGGTTCTTGAGCTTTATTCTCTCCCTAACACACTTGAAGGAGGTAATGTCAGAAAATTAATGTTTGATATATTAAGAAGAGTTTATCAGCATTAAGTAAGTCCAATATTACCCCATAACCCTGATCAATCCTTGGTGGAATCTCTTAAATTGGGTAATGTTATTTCACTTATTTTTCTCAAATCATTTTATTATTAATAATAGGATTGTGTCAAACCCATGGCAGATTATGGGAAGTCATGCCAAGATTCTTCCCTGCCCCTCTACAGCTCAGGTCAAATACCCAAGTGGAGATCACCAAATTTTATAGGCTTTGAGTAGGTTTTGAAAATGGCAGAAGAAGTTTAGACTGGCCTGCCAGTCAGGATGTGTAAGCACCCAAAAAGCAAGCCAGAATGCTAAAGGCATTGCCACACTTACGACGTTGTATGGAGCCATGAATTGGGTAATGATAAACCGTTGGTGTAGGGCAATAGTGAACAGCAACCAAAAACAAACCAAATAGAGACAGCCCCAGACACTGGTGGTCTTGATGCAGGGGGTGGTACCACAGGTATAGTTTCTACAAGGTCACCAGTGGGTGGGTTCAATTCAACTGGGGAGACAAGGGGGTGGATCCTTGCTTGGAGAGGGTGGATGTAAAGCCACAAGATCCCAGTATATTGTTGGAGATCTTTATAATAACGGGGTTGAATTGCCAGAAGTATTTAGCTCGCTGAATTTAGTTGATGATGGTAGGGGCCATAGTGACCATCAGTACTGGTAAAGCCATCCGGTATAAGGACTGACAGGCCACCAGAGAAAAGCCATCAGGAATGCGGCCAGAAGTATATTAATAAAACCAAAATTGATAGTTTTTAGATGAAATATTTATTGTAAAGGAAATTGAAGAAAAATGACCAACAATTTTCTCAGTGCAATGCAACTGATTAATAGTGGTCAATTGATACAGGAACAAGCAGGGGCAATCTCTTTCTGCTAAGCATCACTTTTCGAAAATCAATTCAGCCTGAAATTTAGCTCCACTAAAGAGATTTACGAAAACTATTAGCAAATATGGCGGGAAACCCCGCAAAAGTACCCGCAGGCTATGCCAAACGAGCCAGCACCACCCCCAAACGAAGCAACCCTCGGTTACCCACCTCAGGGTCAACCAGAATTACCCGCTCTCAAGCAGCAGCCATGAAAGCAGGCACCACCCCCCAACCTGGAGCTACTCCAACTAGCGCCAGTTCACCTGATCGCACTTCTGCAACCTGCACGCCTAACAGCTCTGTGTGCGCTGCCTCCCACCAACCCGCTGGGCCCCCTCCAACCAAGGAGGCCATCACTCACGCTGTTTTATTGGCGTCTGCTCAGTTGAATGCAACTCAGGCCATCCAGACATTCACCTCCCCCATTGTGTCAGCTAATTCAGCCCCATCTATTATTGCTGACGCCGTGTTTCTGGCTCCCTCCATGAGGGGCGATACCCAGCTACCTGGCCCCCAATTCCTCAGATGTAAGGTTGGATTAGCCGCACATTCTGGTTCACTAAGCACCAAATTGGGACAATCTACTCTTTCCAATGAGGATTCAAATGGTTCGGATTTTGGAACTTCACACCAGTTCCAATCTCACCCGTCCCATTTAAACCCCGTAATTGGCACTTCTCAAGTTGGCACTTTATCGCAATATGCTGAAAACGACCAATTCACTAATCAGCCAATGAGTTTTGCCCACGAAATCACAGCAAACACTCGGGCTGAATTTACCCAAATAGATTGGGATGGTGATGAAACATCTCCCTTCTCCCAATTGGCTGGAGTTAATTCCAATCTGGATGGGACTCCCCAATTTAGTGAGGCCCAACAATCACCTGGCCCCCAAACCCTCAGATGTAAGGTTGGATTAGCCGCACATTCTGGTTCACTAAGCACCAAATTGGGACATTCTACTCTTCCCAATGGGGATTTAAATGGTTCAGATTTTGGAACTTCACACCAGTTCCAATCTCACCCGTCCCATTTAAACCCCATAATCGGCACTTCTCAAGTCGGCACTTTATCTCAATATGCTGAAAACGACCAATTCACCAATCAGCCAGTGAGTTTTGCCCACGAAATCACAGCAAATACTCAGGCTGAATTTACCCAAATAGATTGGGATGGTGATGAAACATCTCCCTCCTCCCAACTGGCTGGAGTTAATTCCAATCTGGATGGGCCTCCCCAATTTAGCGAGGCCCAACAAACCGCCCCTCAATTTAATATGACGCCAGCAACTGCTGTAACATTCCAGAGACAAGGGAACTCCCGCAAACTTGTCCAAACCAACAGCTCACACTCAACCTGCAATTGCAGCCCAAAGCAAACACAAACGTACCAAAGGAGCCACTGGGGCGTGGCAAAAACCTCTGGCACCAACGCTACCCAAAGCTGATCCCCGTGAAGTGGCGTTTATTGCTGATGTTAAGAAGAAATGGGCCGAAACTAGAGCGCAAAAAGCTCTACCTCGCTCAACCCTCTCCCACACAATTCGCCTTTATTATGGGCATAACCCTGTTGAATTCTATACAGAGGATTACTTCTCATACTTTGCAGCAATTGCGGAGACATTCCCTATTAACACCACCATCCATGAATCAGTGGAGGGTCACTACATCCATGTGGGCTTCACTGAAGCTGCCCTTGCTGACCATGCTGCCACCCTCCAGGTCATTATTCCACGCGGATCTCTTCGCATCTCCCGCACACGCTCTCACCTGGAGAAAATTTCATGGGTTACTTTTTCCAACCTACCAACGACTGTTGATCCTGAGTCTCTTAAACTGGCACTCCATCGTGGTTTAATGGAGTTTGGGTCTGTTCTTTCAGTGGACTTTAGCATCCCCTCTTACTATGCTCCCACTCAAAGAGCTCGCACTGCTAGGGCGTCGTTCATCCCCTCCCCCACTGTATCCCGTAACATTGAGGTTATTCCTCGTGTGGCGGTAGTTGGGGCATGCCCTGAGATCTTTTTGTCGACCCTGATCAGGCGCGCCCCGGTGTTCATGGTGTAACGCCCTTGGACACTTGTATAGTGGCTGCACAGCTCGAAAACAAGCCCTCTTAGCCACCACCAAGGGGCCTAAACCAGGCCAAAAACGATCCCACATGGCTGCAGCAGCAATTCCTCAACCCACACAATGGGTTCCCGTTCAAGACCTGTCCCCTGAGGCCTTACGCCTAGCAGTTGAAACAGCTAACCCCACTATTGGTGTGGGATACCTTCGCGCTCATGCCCCCTTCCAATGGGCACCCCCTCCAATCTCCCAGAGTCAACTCCCTCTCTCACCAAGCGCAAGGCATCTCCCACAGGGTGCCTCGTCAGCCACCCCCACTCAGGGCTCTGCGGCACCCCCACCAACCTCCACCAGCGATTCATCGCATCAGCCCTCAGCTCCCAATGGAGCTATGCCCACCAGCATGGACTGGCAACTCGCGGCCTGCGGTAGAAGTGCCACCTCAAAGAGTCCTACCCCAACCCCACAGTCCATTTCATGCGGATCCTTTGAAGTGTTGGAGGAAGTGAATATGGACTCAGACTCATCAAAATGGGGACACCGCGGAGGTCACCATTGAGCACCCTCAGGTCCTTCCCCTGCAACGGAGCGGGGGCAGCATCCTAGGCTGGCTTACTGGGTCCTCCGCCCCCCACCCTCTCCTTCCCCTCAGAACCCTCGACGCTCCTCACGGATTGCAGCTAATAGTCAAGCTAAAGGACTCAAAACTAGCCGCCTCACAGCAGCAGGTTTAAGCGCTGGCAACCCCCCAGGACATGGAGGGGAACAGCTATGAGTCCCCATGGCAGCACCCTGGCCCTGCAATCCATCAACGCAAATGGGTTGCGGGACTTTAAGCGGAGAGCCCGCCTCCTCCGAAACTTCAGGTCAGCACAAATTGACATCGCTGCTGTCCAGGAGCCCCATATCCTCCCCCACGAACAATCTGCATGGAATGAACAGTTTGGAGGCAACTCCTTCTGGACAAACCATGCCGCCCTTATTGTTTTGAATCCTCAGGTTAAAACCCATTCTTTTTCACAATATCTAAGTGGCCGCCTCATACTGGCCAAACTCACCACTCCTGACTTCTCCTTCTTCGCTGGAATCATCTACCTGCCTAATGCAGGTCAGGAGCAAAATCGGCTCTTGGAAGAGCTCCTCCAACTCAATCTCCCACGGAATACAGTCCTCTTAGGAGATTTCAACACAACCATAAGTCGCGTCCGTGACTCTTACCCCCTGCAGCAAAGGAACGCCCTGGATCAAGTTGCCTCCAGGATTTCCTTCGCCTGAGTGGCTTTATAGATGCGCTTCCACCCTCCGCGTCTGGCCTAGGTTGCATGACTAGGATCCAGTATGATGGAGGAGCTTTCCAGTCAGCGTCACGCATAGATATGGCACTGATTGGCCCCCTGCTAATTGGCCGCCCTCTCCCATCTCTCGTGACAACCATCTGAGTGATCACAGGTCACTCACCGTTGTCCTCACCACCACACTTAGACCGTCGCGTAGGTTCTAGCCTAGGGTTGCCCCAGCTCGCGCGCGCGCAACCCCTTCACTAAGGAGAAGCTGTCTATGACCATCCGGGAGACTCTCACCTCCCCCACCCCACCTGCTTGACCACAAGGCTAGATGGGCGGTGACCAAGGAGGGCATCACCCGCGTTGCCTACAACTGTGCCAAAGCCCAGATGACTGCAGCTCGCGCCAGAGTCAAAAGGGCGGAAGCCAGAATCAGACATCTAGAGCGAAACTGCCAGCCTTCGCCCTCTCCCAGATGGTTGGAAGACTGGGAAGCGGCGCAGGAAGCACTCCGCTTGGAGCTCACACTTCAGGAAGAACGGGCAGCAAACTTTACAACATCTCGTTACTATGCTCAATGGGAACGCCCCACCCGCTTCTTCTTTCAGAAACAGAAAGCCCGGTCAACAGCGCAGGATATTACTGCACTGAAGATTGGCACTACAACCACTTCAGACAAGGAGGAAATCACGCGGGAACTACACCGCTTCTACTCCAGCCTCTTCCATGCCACCCAGGTGGACCCATCGGACATTCAAGACTTCCTGTGGCGGGCTCCAGAGCCGCCCATTGACCCACGGGCTGATGAGGCTCTACTGGCTCCTATTTCCATCCGGGAGGTGATGGAAACCCTTCTGAAATCCCCACGGCTTAAAGCCCCAGGCCCAGACGGAATACCCTTTGAGGTGTACCTTCTGGAACCTGCAGTGATAGCCAGAACCCTCCGCGACCTCTTCGCTGCACTCTTGGTGAATGGCGAGGTCCTCCCCGACTCCAGAGGCTCAATCACGACCCTCATTCACAAGAAGTCAGACCGTGAGAACCTGGCGAACTGGCGCCCCATAGCGTTGATCAACACAGACCACAAGCTCTTCACGAAGCTTCTGGCCAATCGCATCACCAAATGGGTGTCACCTCGCCTCTCCCCATCCCAGTACGGTTTTATTCCGGGGAGGTCATTATGGGACAACTATAATGACCTTCACGTGACTTTGACTGCTAACTCTCATAAGGTGAATGGCTTTGTGGCTCTCCTGGATATGGAGAAAGCATATGATCGGGTAGCCTGGAAGTATATTGATGCTTCCCTGGCCCGCTTCCGTCTCCCACCCGCAGCTAGGCGCTGGATATCAGCGCTCTATGACCAGCTCCACACCAGAGTCCTGGTGCCAATGGGTTTTATAGTGGCAGTACCAGTTGGACAAGGTCTCCGGCAAGGGGATCCCCTAAGCCCTATCCTTTTTAACATCACCCTTGACCCCCTCTTGGCCTCCTTACAGGACAAGCTAACAGGGATTCTGGTCCCAGGTAAAGCCCCCACACGCACCATGGCATTTGCAGATGACACTGCCATTGCATTTGGCTGCCCTGGGGATGTTGCCCTCGCTGCTGTGACCATTGAGAGGTACACCAAGGCGTCCAACGCCATGGTTAACACCTCCAAGACAACAGATGTACAGGTCGGCTCCCCCACCTTCCCCCACCATTTGGTATTGAACCTGAGCGCGGTACCTTCCGTCACCTGGGCGTTCTCACCAACCAACAAGGAGTTGCGCTAAAAGACAATGAGGACTTGCTCCTTGCAGCAGTTAACTCCAGGATTGCCAGCTGGAACCGGCGGCACATCACCCCCCAGGGTCGAGCTCTGATGGCCAATGTGTTCCTCCTCTCCAAAGTCTGGTTCCTAGCGCACGTCTGCCCATTCACAGATGCCTTTTATACGCGGCTCAATGTACTCCTCCGCTGTTGGATCTGGGGCTCAAACCATCCACCAATGGCCCTCTCAACCATTGCCCGACCCTGCAATGAAGGGGGCCTAGGGCTTCTGGACACGCGATCCCACGCCACCAAAATCTTCCTGAAGTTATTATGGCCGATTGTCTGCTGGGACGCGACCCCCATGCCCCAATGGGCGCCCGCCCTCCGCCAGTCAGTGTCAGCAGCTCTGGGTCTTCCTAGAGCATCTCTGACTTCATTAGGGGAGTGGCTCACAAACCACCCAGGCCATCGCCTAAAACCATCCTCATCCCCCTACTGGAACCAGGCTCTCCTTGCCCTGAAACGAGTAGGCGCGCGGATCCACCATGCCTTCCCATACAGAAGGGAAGGCCCTGGCCTCAGCCCACGTCGCCATGCAATTGTGCACAATGGACAAGTTGTCACAACTCGCCTCAACCCCCAAGATCGTCCTCCCATCCGCCCAAGACTCCTTGAGCTCCTCCCTCCCTCCGTGAGATTTGACCTTAAGGAATTGTGGAAGGACGTCTATCACCCCATCCTGTCAGCAAAGGTGTCCAACACCTTATGGAGAGTGCTCCACTGTTCATACAGGACAGGGGACCGGACTGGCCCTACCTTCCAGCACCAAAGCTGCCCCCACTGTGTGGAGCCTATTGACTCCCACCTCCATCGTTTTTTCACCTGTCCAGGTGTCGCCGCATTTTGGCCAAAGGCCCGCGCGCTCCTCCATGCTCAGCCCTGGTCTGGACACCCTGTGCAAGACCTCATGTTTGAGCAGACATTGCCTGGTTGCCACCGACCCCTCCATGTCCTCGCCTATGCCACAGCCATCTGGACCATCCATAACTCCTTCCTTCGTGCTGCCTTTGACCAGCAGGTGTGGACCCTTCCACACATGATCACCCACTTTCAGGTACACTTTGAGATGGCCCTGAAGGTCTGCACTATGTCGCCAACCCTCCCCCGCTCAGTTGTCACTGCAGCACGGCTCTGGCGCGCAAACCCCCTCCCTTTCTCGATGCCTCCTCCCTCCCCTTCCCTCGCCTCAGGCTCTTAGGAGCCCAGGCGTAATTCAATAAACATCGATGAATCCCCCCTTGGGTTGGGACCATCTAGTACTAAAAAAAAAGATACAGGAACAAGCAGGGATTGGGACCCTCAATTTTGACCTAACTGGCGAGTTATTCAGGACTGGGGGCAGATAAGCTCATTGGGAACTGACATCAAGGAATTTGGCCGCAGGCTAAGTCATTGTTAGTTTGACCTCAAATGCCCATACCAAGCCTCAACTGCATCTCCAGTGGTTGGCGTGTCAGCTTCTGGCCTGATGAGCAAGGGAATCCCCCAAGGCTACCCCACGTAGGGGCGGTCCCAATTGGTTGGGAAAGGGTTTGGGATGCCCATCCTGCCTGTTCCCAGTCGCTGGGCCATTCATTTGGTCAAAAGTGTTGCATCAGCCAAAACGCCCAATTTTCTGGAAGGGAGCTTCAAACTATTGTCAATTGTGTCCAATGCTACTACCTGCACTTCAGGATTATCCCTGATGATTTTGAGAGGGAACTAATTTTGACAACTGTAGTGTTAACTGAATCAAAACTGTTAAAAATTCTGGCTTATAAATCATCTTTGTCCCTTTTCAACCATGTGGATTATTATCATCAGTCTTATTTCCACTCATTTTCAGACTGATTAACTTCATTTCAGCAATCTCAGTGCAATTTTCCCTAATCAGACATATTAGTTCTTATGAGGTGAGTGTGGGCACTGAGGAGGGATCCAAAGAGGGAGGGCTGTTGCCCAGCGCTCATCTACCACGTGGGCAAGGTCGCCCTGGGTAATGAGGGGTACAGCCAACCTCTTTGGAGCCTTCTTACTTGGAAATGGGAAGAGGGCCCAATTGACACACAGGGGACGTTCCCCAGAACTTAAATTACCCTTTCCTTTTTCCAAAGTAAGGGCACCACCACTGGGAAACTGCATGAGGGCCACTTTTTGTGCACCTTGTGTAATTTGATCGCCATCGCAGTCACAATTTTTATTGAGGGGGGCGGGGTGAATCAGGGTGGGATTTGTGAAACACTTTGACCAGTTCCATATAGTTAGCGCAATCATGAGCCTTAACCCAACTGTTCTCATAAGCTGGATACCCTTTACAAGCCACAAGATAATGAACAGACTGATGGGACTTATGGGATGCTAGGATATTTTACTCCAGCCTCTTCCACATTTTCAATAACGATCAGCTTAGGATCCATGGGAACTGTGCCCTTAAAGGAAACAACTGGGAAATGTGGAAGATCGGGTGGTGTTTCCAGTGGGCTGGAAGTTTTAACTGTAACGCACCATTGCCCAAGTCTTCCTCTGCCAAATGGGGGCCCAAATGCTTACTTGCAAACTTATGGGATGGTACTTGCATTCTCAAATGACGCATAAAGAGCATAACATAGGAGCCCACCATTATGCCATGACCTGGGAGTCGCTTACAATCTGCGAACTGCTTGTATTCTTCAATGGCTTTTGTGAGGTGCTCCCGCACTAAGGATTGAGTAGAACTAATATGTTCAGCATGATCCATGGCAGCTTGGACCTCGGGCTGCAAGCAGAGTCTGACCAAAAAGGAAGGATTATAAACCAACGTCACTTCATAGGGAGAAACCCCCATGGAAGTGTGAGTCCCATTGTTATAGGCGAATTGACAAGGGGAAGGTTGTTAGCCCAGGTGTCCTGTGAAGCTGCAGCATAGCAAAGCAGGTACTGTTCTAGGACTTGGTTAACTCGCTTAGTCTGTCCATCAGATTGGGATGATACTCCATGGAGTGAAAGGGGGAGATTTTTAAAATAGACAAACGTTCACTCCAGAACCACGCTGTGAACTGTGAGCCACGGTCACTGATAATCTCCTGTGGGAGGCCAAACATTGAGAACACATGGCGCACAAAGAGATGAGCGGTTTCCTCTGATGTTGTTGTGGAAGTGCAGGGAATAAAAAGAGAAAATTTAGTGAAATGATCCACCACCACCATCACCGCTGTAAACCCATTAGAGCAGGGGAGTTTGATGATGCAATCCATGGACACTGATGTCCATGGACCATCCACCTGTTGTAAGGGGTGTAGAAGCCCATTTCTATCAGAGCGATCTGACTTAGCCCAAGCACAAGTAACACAATCGGCGATCCAGGCCAGAACTTCCTTAGTTAAACCCACCCAATTGTAGGTCCGCTTGATCAAGTCAATGCATTTCTTATTGCCCAGATGGCTGACCATGGGAAATCATGATGCGAGTGAAATACCTCAGATCTGAAGGGAGGGGAAACCCAAATTCATGACCAGAAATAAATGAGGCCCTCCACCAAGGAGTAAAGAGAGTGTCTATGATTTTGGAGGGACAATTGCTCAAATAACTCCACACCTTCAGGGCAGGTCATTTGGCCGGCTAAGACCTGAGCAACTAGCAGGGCGTTGGGAGCAAGGGTGACAATAGAGATGGCAGGAGGAACAATCAACAAAATATGAGTGGCAGGATACACGGTAATGAGGTCCACTACATCTGAGTCTGAGGGACACTGGGTGGGGCTGCGGCTGAGAAAATTGGGAAGTACTTTAAGCGCAACTTTTAATAAATTGTATCTGAAATTGAAACTGCACAAGTCCCAATAAAATGTGCTTACTGATGCACCAATTTTTGGGGTTTATAGAAATACAAGAGAGCCTGGTAACCCATGTGAACAGTTAACTCATGTTGAGAACCCTGTAACAGATACCTCCAATGAGTCAATGCCCATGACACAGCTGCCATATCCTTGTCATAGATGGACCAAGATTGCTCCATAGTGGTAAATTTTTGGGAAAAATAAGTGACCGGATGTTCTAAGCCATTGTGCTCTTGGAGCAACACTGCCCCCACTGCCACTGAGGAGGCATTGCATGCAACGAATAATGGCTTGGCAGGATCTGCGTTTTTCAAGATAGGAGGGGTTAAAAACACCTCCTTGATCAATTTTAATGCCTGCTGGCATTTGGGCGTCCAGCAAAACAGTACATTCTTGCCTGTGAGGGGGTGGAGCGGGGCAGCTAGCTGGGAAAGAGCCAATGAAAATTTTTAAGAAAATAACGGTTCCCAAGAAACTCTGTAATTGTTTCTAGGTTGTCGTGTTGGCCATTCATGGATAGCGTCTAACTTATTGGGAGGAATTGCGTAGCCATCTTTAAGGATGAGGCTCCCAAGGAAGGTAACTTCCTCCTTATAGAACTTGAATTTGGAAGGATTAACGAACAAGGCTGCCTTGTGCAAAGCAGCCACAACTGCTTCCAAGTCAATAACGTGTTGTTTGGGAGTTATGTAGTAAAACAGAATGTCATCGATATATGTGACTGCACAAGTAAATTGGAGGTCACCCAGTACACTGTCAATCATTCGTTGAAATGTAGTGGGGGCATTATTCATCCCAAAGGGCATTACACAAAATTAAAAATGCCTCAATTTGTCTGTATCGCTGTTAACCATTCTTACCCTTCCATTTCCCAAATTTGGTTGAAGGTGTTGATGAGTTCCAGCTTGGAGAACACACAAGATTTGGCGATTGCTTTGCTGATTGTCAGCTCCAGAGGCAGGGAGTAGGGATCGTGAACCATAACTTTGTATAAATGTCTGTAATCCATGCAGGGATGGAGGGAACCATCAGCTTTTTTAGCAAAGACAATGGGAGACGCGACTGGCAATGTCTCTAAACAACCACCCTTTTTTTATCATGTTGTCCAACCAAATGTTAAGTGCAACCTCCTCCTCTGCTGTATGGGGATACAACGGATAGCTGATATTCACCAATTGCACTGTCGTACAAAATCCCAGGTCAAATTTAGTATGAGGAGGCAGACAATACACCTTTTTGGAATCAAAGATACTTTGATAGCGCATTAAACTTTTGAGAAAATTGGATGGAAGGCCTACAGGAGAGATGATGGAAGTAATAGAACTGCGACCTTGAGTTTTCTTAAGAGTTTCAAATAAGGGAAATTCACCCTCCACTTGATCATTAATGAATGACAACATGTTGGGCTCCAGGTGGATCTTGACATGTTGTCGTCGCCACCATCCCACCCTAAGATCACTGGAAACACTAAGTTTGGCATAGTGACAACTGATTGCAGAAGCTAAACTGGTATACCAAAAAGGTACTGGCCAACGGACAATATGATGTCTGGGAGGCTGAAGAAGCCATCATCACTGATGGACCCACGTCCATGTCCAGTTCTAATTGTTGGGCTAACTTGACACTCATGAAATTACCTGCGGCTCTGGTGTCCACCAGGGTCTCAAAGGAGACATGGTGAGATCTGATACTAATCTTCATAGGTAATAAGAAATAAGCGAAGTTTTGTTTATTGGAAGATTGGGGGTTTCTGTTGCAACTAAAGAAATGGCAGGCAAATTGGGGGGAAGTCAGGGGCTTTTTCTGGAGTAAAGTTGGGAAGAATGAGGGCTTAAGAACTGGCTTCCTCCATCTGGGCTTTTACTGATTCATCTATAGGTGAACCAGGATCAGCCAACTCTGACGCAGAAGTGGTTATGGGCTTGGAAGCTGAAACTACTGCTGGTTCAATGGTAGAAACTTCATCATCATTGTCGTTGGGTAATCCTATCAAAAAATTTCCCCTTGATAGTGGGAAGTATGGCGAGGGGAGGCATTGATAGTAGATGCGGCGGTACATATTTGATATACCATTCCTTCCAAGGTAAATTAAACCTTGTGATGAGCATAAAATCGATCCAAACCTGATCTAAAGATTGCCTGAAGCATTGGGACCATCTAGTACTAAAAAAAAGATTGCCTGAAGCATATCATTATAGAGGTCCAGTGTGGGAGCCTGTTAATGGATGGTAGAGAACAAAGAAGCCAAGCTAGGGGCTTCACCCATATTAGAGAATAATCTGAATATGTGGTCTGAGCGTGACACCAGGGGTTTCAAGGCAGTTGATATGACAGCAATAATTGAAGTGGGATCTCCCGCTTGTGAGGAAGAGTGCAGAAAACCTCAAACCCACCAACGGGCATCCCCTTCCACAGCATCCAATAAAGCGACCCCTTGTTGGGCATGAGATAATGCAGCGGCGTTGTTAAGGGCAATCGCTGGATGCATTTGCATCACAGCGAGGGCGTCAAGAACCTTATTTACAATCTCTGGGGAGGAACACGTGAACTTTCTTTTGGGCTATTAGAAGGGGGAGAGGTAGTAATCCATGAGGCTCTTCCGGCCTGAAGAAATTTTTCCAAGGTTGAGCGGGTACTACTCACAAAAATTGGCAAGTGACCAAAGAAACATTAAAAACCAGACTACTGATTGCACGATCATTTGGTAGAGGGTAAACACTGCAACGCCCACCTCAAAGAGCAGGGTGGAAGTGGCTGGAAACAATGGTTGGTTGATTATGTAATTAAAGGCAAAAGAATTTTAGACCGGCCTTCCAGTCAGGATGCGTAAGCACCCAAAAAGCAAGCCAGAATGCCAGAGGCAATGCTGCATGTATGACGTTGTAAGGAGCTGTGAATTGGCAAATGATAAACTGTTGGTGTAGGGCAATAGTGAACAGCAACCCAAGAACAAACCAAATAGAGACAGCCTCAAAAACAGGTGGTCTTGCTGCAGGGGGTGGTACCACAGGTATAGATTCTACAAGGTCACTGGCGGGGTAGAATAATTCAACTGAGGAGACTAGGGGGCGGATCCTTGCTTGGAGATGGTGGAGGTGAGGCCACAAGATCCCAATATATTGTTGGCGGATGTTTGTAATAACGGGTTTTATTGCCAGAATTATCTAGCTCGCTGAATCCAGTTGTTGATGGTAGGAGCCATAGTGACCATCAGTACTGGTAAAGCCCACCTGGTATGTTGGACCAACAGGCCACTGGAGAAAAGCCATTAGAGTTGCGGCCAGAAGGATTTCAATAAAATCAAAATTGATAGTTTTTAGATGCAAATCTTATTGTAAAGGAAAGTGAAGAAAAATGACCAACAATTTTCTCAGTGTAATGCAACTGATTAAATAAAGGTCGATTGATGTGGGAACAAGCAGGGATTGGGACCCTCAATCTCAACCTAACTGGCAAATTATTTGGGAATGGGGGCAGATAAGCTCACTGGGAACTGACATCAAAAAATTTGGTGGCAGGCCAAGTTGCTGTCATTTTGACCTCAAACACCTGAACTGAGGCTTGACTGTGTTTCTGACAGTTGGTGTGATGGCGTCTGGCCCAGTGAGCAGCAGGAATCCCCCAAGGCCACCCCACGTAGGGGCGGTCCCAATTGGTTGGGAATGGGTTTGGGATGCCCAATCTGCCTGTGCCCAGTCGCTGGGCTGTTTGTTCGGTCAAAAGAGTTGTGTCAGCTGCAATGCCCAATTTGCCAGAAGGAGCTTCAAACTATTTTCAATTGTGTCCAATGCTACTACTTGCACTTCAAGATTATCCCTGATAATTTTGAGAGGGGGTTAATTTTGACAATCGCAGTGTTGGATGAGATAAAACATTTGGTGATTCCAGCTGATGAATCAATCTTCGTCCCTTTTCAACTATGTGGATTATGATCATCAGGCTTGTTTCCACTCATTTTCAGACCGATTGACTTTATTTCAGCAATCTCAATGCATATTTCCCTAATCAGACGTACTAGTTCTGCTGAAGTGAGTGTGGGCACCGAGGAGAGATCCATAGAGGGAGGGCTGTTACCCAGTGCTTGTTTACCATGTGGGGAGGTCGCCCTGGGTAACGAAGGGTACAGCCACCCTCTTCAGAGTCTTCTTACTTGGAAATGGGAAGAGGGACCATTTGAAACACAGAGGACGTTCCCCAGGACTTACAGTAGGTCCCACAAGGTGCAAATATCTTTCTCACAGTAATTAGCTCATATCATAAGCCCCTTCCTCGTGGGTTTGTTTTACCCTCTATTAACTATCACTTGGCCATCAAGTTGAAGCAAGGCGAGCCTCAAGAGCTCTGATAGGTCAAAACCCTATATTTTCTAATTAGACTTGAATCTTATAGTGAAACTCTTGTATCTCTCACTTTTAGCCTCAAAGTGACTTAAATACTAAGCAGCAAAATATTGAAAAGTTTCGCTTTTGACCCTATTGCCACAATTAATAAATAAATATCATAATTTTTATTCTTAAGTATTTAGTACAGGTTTTAATAAATAATTTGTTAAAAACATCCCACCAAAATAGTTACTCTGACAGTTTAAAATTTTCCTTCTCCTGCAATAAAATTGTTGAAATCCAGGGCTGAAAAGCACCTGCGAGCATGAAACCACCTGAATTCCAACATTCTATTACAAAGATTCAGCATTAGCAGGAACCACCCCAATCTTCCTTTTTATTAACTCAATACATCAATTCAGTTTTTATAAGAAGGGAAGGAGTAAACGATAACTTTGCCCTAGCCAATAACTTGTTTTGAGCCTGTTATGGCATTTAGTACCCTATGTTAGCTTATGGTTACAGGTGTGCACAACTACATCAGTTAATAATTAATATATAAGGAAACATTTTATTACAATAATGCTAAAGAAGCAAGTGGTTTTTTAAAAGACAGCTATCCTACTTTTGAACTTCATTACTGGATTACTAAAATAAAACTACCTGCAGAGAAAATCTTTTTCTCACTCTACAATGATTTACACTAAAAAGCACATTTTCCTATCCAGGGATAATTATATAGGCAACATAGACTTTACTTTGTCTAGTCCAAGACTTTAGGCTATTTATATAAACTTTTATAATTTTTAATGTCATGATCAAATGACATCATTAAGGAGACTGATTGTAAAGATAAGGTTGTGCATAATGAGGCCAAGAGAACAAAGCTGGCTGGCCTGCCTGACCTGAAGCACATCCTGGATTATATCTGGGTAAAAGCAAGTTATGCCCCAGTTGGTTCTACGGGTGTGTATGCTAGTCAGATGAGCAATACAACTGCTGCATTAAAACTCAATAGCTACAAAAATTATGATGACACTTTGCATGTTAGTGGGGAATAGGCTTTATGTCCTAATTGATTTATAATATTACTAATCTGGGAAGATTCGCTTCAGTAAATTACTTGAATTTAAGCTTCCTCAAACTACAGTATGACAGTCAATAGAAAGTTCCATTTAATAGGTCATTTGGTCACAGTACCTCACCCAATGTATTATTATTCCCCCAAAGTGTTTATTAATGTTTTTCTAAGACCACCCTTATTTTTTAGTTGACATGTTTTATATAACCCCTGTTAATTTCCTATTTTATCAAATGATACCTTGATCTGACCTGTGTGTGGACCTCCACAAGAAAAAAGGATAACATTGGTCATCTTATTTATCTAGTCTATATACTGATTCACCTTCCTTCTGGGAAAGCCTGGAACTATATAGATAGAAGAACTGAAGAGCCTGGATTCTGATCTGCACTAGATAATGGACTCCTCCCTGGGTCCAACCAAGTACTCGCCTTTCTGAATAATCTCATTATTTATATAATATTCTATACCCTCACCTTAGGTCCTTTTTGTACGCTTCCCCGTGTTATTAGCAGGTTGTATCCTGGTGGTGTAGTGGGGGCATTCTCCAAACCTATCCAGGAATGGGAGAGTTACAGACATCTCTTGATATTAGTCAACCAACTCTTTGTATTATATGTGCATTAGAATTCTCTGCGTAGGGCTCTCTCTAAGCATCAACTGGGTTTGCTGTCCAATTGTCAAAGTCACTATGCTGCTTACCACAACTTTTTTGGTTGATTTACTGCTAGTCCAGCTTGGTGTTATTCTCACCATGGCTGGATAGGAGGTCCCTAACCTTTCTGATTATAACTGATGGTTTTGGACCCTTCAGGATCATGCTAGTGTAATTCCAAAACTTACCTTGGAAGTATATTCTGAATTTCAGCAGGCTCTTGTTTCCTTGGCTTTGTAAGCTTTTGTCCTGACAATTGTGAATAGCTCTCATCTGACCTCTCACAGCATTGATTTGCTGTGTTGCTTGATCCCTGGTGCAGCAGGCTAAGTATTAACTGTGTTTTAGGAAAAAACAAATATGGAGATCTGTGTAGAATTTGAGACGTTTCTTAGAGGCACGTGTTGGGATTTTCGTCATATGATACAGATATTCATATTATGTCATATATGCTTTGCCCACTAGGTTTAATATTAGTGGATGAGTTATCATAGGAAAATAATAACTATTTTGGAAGTAGTCCTAAAGGAATAATAGCTAATCCATTGGGATAAATTCTGAAGAGATTCAATCCACTGGATCACTGATGGTTTTGTCAGGGATGATCACCAACAATATTTTACTACATGGTTTGATTTCTAATTATATTATTGGCAATTTGATTATATCAGCAAATTTGGTTTTGTCACTAATGGCTCAGGGAATTTATCAGTCTCTAAAGAGTCAACAACGCTTTTGGTAGCAACTCATAAATAAACCTACTCAGGATAATATGCTGATGTCATAATCCTAGACAGCAAAACCTGATAGAGTAAGAATAATTTTATGTAAGGTTGCAATTTAGGAGGGTGATCTTTTGGCGATGGCGGCTGTCTCCCAGGGAGGTGTCAACGTAATAGTTAGTACCAGATTCCCTATAAACTCCCTTGACTGAAGTAAAATAAATCAGACAGAAAAAAGCTTAAGTATTTTAACATTTATATATTAATTGTATTCTTTGCCTTTAGGTTAAAAGCTGAAGAATAGGACATCCTTAAGTTAAGATATTGTTCGTAGAGTCCTCCTCATCTCTGAATTGAGAGTTCAAAGGAAAAGGATCCCTTTGCTGTTCAGACTCAGTTTTCTGGTTGTGTGAAAACTCAATTAGGGCGATAGTCTCCAAACTATTGACACCTTTAATTATATCAATAACCTGGTTTAACACATATTGAACCTGTGCAGTAAACTTCTGGGCTTAAGCTAGCAGTACAAAAAGTTTACAGAAAGTCATACTGATGTTCCATCCTTACAACCATTCTATGAGTTCTTTAAACTCCGCCAAGTGTGGCGCCCCTTGGGGTAGTTCTTTAATTTTTGCATTTGGGACCAGCCTTTGCCATTGTCTTATGTAATTAAAACGGCATTGCTTTTTTTCACTTTGGATTCTCCTGCAAGGAATGCTACAGTATGGTGGTCTCTCTGCCAACTTCAATTGTTTATTCAAGCTCTTTGGGAGAGTTTCTTACCCCAACGAGAAAGGGGAAGGTAACATGTTCATCATTGTTTCACCTACACTGACCCCTATAAAACCAGACTGGAAAACTTGAGCATTCTCTTGATAGTGAAGGCTTCTTTTGCTTCCATATCCTTCATTTCAAGGGGATCTTGAAGGTCTGCTGGGGTCTAGCCCAAGGTTTTACTTAATAGTCTAGTTAAATTATATGCTTTGTTTCACCCTCAGAGACTTCTATAAAAAACCACCCCAAGCACTAAAGCGCTACTTTGAAAACAAAGGGTTTATTTTCTTCAGAATCTTCTGATTTGAGAAAATGTGAGGGTCAGCGGGGGTTTAGCCCCAGTTACTGCTAAATGATTTAATCAATTTGTCTGAGGAGGTTTCAGATGATGAGACAAATTAAATACAGCCTCTGGAAACATTAATTTTTTTGAAATGATGCACTTGCTTTTGTTACTACTTTCTTGGGTTTGGTGAAACTTGAGGATCCACAAAAGTCTAGCACCAAGTCAATTTAGTTAAAATTTATCAAGTTATTACTCCTATGGATCTACCCCATGGAGCTTAATGAACCATCATTAGAAGGGTCATCACCATGTTGATAATGGATAGTGAATTCTAAGCTGTTATCAATTAAATATTTTGTCTTTAGCGCCAAAAACGCCATTTTTGATGAAAATTTATATAAAAAGAGTCAAATGGTAGCTCTCATGGGCTCAATATTGAAACCATTCATATGTATGACATCACTCCTGAGAACCTGAGTTTGTTCTGCAAAATGATTCAGAGAACTGAGGAGGTTAACCAAGAGTTATTGCTCAAAATACTATTAAGTATGCTGCTGATGATACTGTGGGGTATGTCCCTCAGTGATGAGGGTTAAAAACTAACCTTCACCATTATATGATGGAAAACCCATCCTAGGGGTGTGTTCAAGGCTAAAGAGGAACCCTCTGGTGGGCTGTTGGTGTTATATATTATCAGTAAAGATTATTATTCTTATTTTCTTCTTTTTGATAAACCTTCCTCACAATCTGGAAAATTAAGCACAACTATTTTGGTAGATATTGGAGCCTCTGAAAATTTTATTGGCCTGTTACTTACTGACTACCTTGAGTTAACCTATTTACCTATCTGTAAAGCTAGGGCAGGTGCATCCCAGGAGATTATTACGCTGAAGTTTCAGGGGTGGGGATTTTCAAGTGGACACTAAAATTTGGCTGACAGTTTTTTGGGGGTCAAAATCTCCTGTACCCCATTATCTTGGGAGTGGAGTGGCGACAAAAGTTTTACATTAAAACCAATCAAAAAGATAACACCTTGATGTTATCTCTTTAGAGGATAGGAGTTATTAATCCCTATTTCTTAAGTAGAAACTCAAGGCAATCTGCCACAATGGCCAAATGTACACAAACTCACCCTTACACCTGTTGGGATTTTTGCCCATATTCCCAGACTTCTAGATTACCTGGTGTTACTAGGAGAAAGTTCCCTAAGGCGAAGTGAATTGGAAGTTGGTTGACTAAGTTTTGGAGGAACTACATTCAGGGGATTTTAGGATATTCACCTGGTCATATCCATCAGGGATTGATCTGGATGAATACCTAATATCTCATCGGGTGAAGTGGCTGACAAATTAGGGGCATCTGATAGTGATTAACTATCAGGTGTACCAATTGGGATTGGTCGGGTTTCATCACCAAATGATTGGGAATGAATAGTGAGTTGTTAGGC
Source organism: Massospora cicadina (assembly GCA_022478985.1). Classification (NCBI taxonomy): domain Eukaryota; kingdom Fungi; phylum Entomophthoromycota; class Entomophthoromycetes; order Entomophthorales; family Entomophthoraceae; genus Massospora; species Massospora cicadina. The sequence continues at coordinate 19,646 of JAKSZP010017167.1, forward strand.
GAGTGATACCACCTGCAACTAGCGAATTGATTGGTTGGTGAAGTGACTTTCCATAAAGGGTAATAAGTTTATTACCTAAGCAGGTCTCTAGCCAATTATGGTTGTTTCACTTGGATCGAGAGGAAAGCATTAGAAACACGTTTTCCAACTCTTTCCGTTTGAGATCTTGAGGATGTCTAATGATGGAATCCTAGCCAGGATGGGGAAGACCATCACTGCCAAGATGAAGAAGGGTGATTAATGGCAACGGCTGCCATTTCATCAAAGAGGTGTCAACTGAGGGTTAGATGACCAAATCCCCTACTCTATAATTTCCTAGGATTCACTATAATAAACAGCATCTAAGAAAACAGTATTATTAGTATAATTAGCAGTATTATCAATTCAGTGTATAGTTAGACTATCAGCATCCATTGTGTCGTTCCATCTCAAGGATTTTTGCAGAAGGCAATAATTGGAAGACTCTCAGAGAAAAGAGTAGAGACCCGATTGGGGACCTAGAGATGAAGAGAACCACAACCATGGATAGCTGCCAACTGTGTATTAGGCCAAAAAAGACTGTCACCGGGGTATCTGGACAAAGATTGGGTGGACAGGAATATAGGGAATGAATCCCTACAAGTACAACTTATAGAGTATTTAATCAGAAGTACTGGCTGAAGCATTGGGCCTAGTAATAGTTCAAACTCAACTATGGATAATAGTCTCCATACTATTATTAAATAATACATTCTATACAACGTGAAGTGCATGAGGAAACTGCTAAGCATCACTTTTCGAAAATCAATTCAGCCTGAAATTTAGCTCCACTAAAGAGATTTACGAAAACTATTAGCAAATATGGCGGGCTACCCCGCAAAAGTACCCGCAGGCTATGCCAAACGAGCCAGCACCACCCCCAAACGAAGCAACCCTCGGTTACCCACCTCAGGGTCAACCAGAATCACCCGCTCTCAAGCAGCAGCCATGAAAGCAGGCACCACCCCCCAACCTGGAGCTACTCCAACTAGCGCCAGTTCACCTGATCGCACTTCTGCAACCTGCACGCCTAACAGCTCTGTGTGCGCTGCCTCCCACCAACCCGCTGGGCCCCCTCCAACCAAGGAGGCCATCACTCACGCTGTTTTATTGGCGTCTGCTCAGTTGAATGCAACTCAGGCCATCCAGACATTCACCTCCCCCATTGTGTCAGCTAATTCAGCCCCATCTATTATTGCTGACGCCGTGTTTCTGGCTCCCTCCATGAGGGGCGATACCCAGCTACCTGGCCCCCAATTCCTCAGATGTAAGGTTGGATTAGCCGCACATTCTGGTTCACTAAGCACCAAATTGGGACAATCTACTCTTCTCAATGAGGATTCAAATGGTTCGGATTTTGGAACTTCACACCAGTTCCAATCTCACCCGTCCCATTTAAACCCCATAATCGGCACTTCTCAAGTCGGCACTTTATCTCAATATGCTGAAAATGACCAATTCACCAATCAGCCAATGAGTTTTGCCCATGAAATCACAGCAAATATTCGGGCTGAATTTACCCAAATAGATTGGGATGGTGATGAAACATCGCCCTCCTCCCAATTGGCTGGAGTTAATTCCAATCTGGATGGGACTCCCCAATTTAGCGAGGCCCAACAATCACCTGGCCCCCAAAACCTCGGATGTAAGGTTGGATTAGCCGCACATTCTGGTTCACTAAGCACCAAATTGGGACAATCTATCTTCCCAATGGGGATTTAAATGGTTCAGATTTTGGAATTTCACACCAGTTCCAATCTCACCCGTCCCATTTAAACCCCATAATCGGCACTTCTCAAGTCAGCACTTTATCTCAATATGCTGAAAACGACCAATTCACCAATCAGCCAGTGAGTTTTGCCCATGAAATCACAGCAAATACTCGGGCTGAATTTACCCAAATAGATTGGGATGGTGATGAAACATCTCCCTCCTCCCAACTGGCTGGAGTTAATTCCAATCTGGATGGGCCTCCCCAATTTAGCGAGGCTCAACAAACCGCCCCTCAATTTAATATGACGCCAGCAACTGCTGTAACATTCCAGCAACAAGGGAACTCCGCAAACTTGTCCAAACCACCAGCTCACACTCAACCTGCAATTGCAGCCCAAAGCAAACACAAACGTACCAAAGGAGCCACTGGGGCGTGGCAAAAACCTCTGACACCAACGCTACCCAAAGCTGATCCCCGTGAAGTGGCGTTTATTGCTGATGTTAAGAAGAAATGGGCCGAAACTAGAGCGCAAAAAGCTCTACATCGCTCAACCCTCTCCCATGCAATTCGCCTTTATTATGGGCATAACCCTGTTGAATTCTATACAGAGGATTACTTCTCATACTTTGCAGCGATTGCGGAGACATTACCTATTAACACCACCATCCATGAATCAATGGAGGGCCACTACATCGATGTGGGCTTCACTGAAGCTGCCCTTGCTGACCATGCTGCCATCCTCCAGGTCATTATTCCACGCGGATCTCTTCGCATCTCCCGCACACGCTCTCACCTGAAGAAAATTTCATGGGTTACTTTTTCCAACCTACCAACGACTGTTGATCCTGAGTCTCTTAAACTGGCACTCCATCGTGGTTTAATGGAGTTTGGGTCTGTTCTTTCTGTGGACTATAGCGTCCCCTCTTACTATGCTCCCACTCAAAGAGCTCGCACTGCTAGGGCGTCGTTCATCCCCTCCCCCACTGTATCCCGCAACATTGAGGTTATTCCTCGTGTGGCGGTAGTTGGGGCATGCCCTGAGATCTTCTTTGTCGACCCTGATCAGGCGCGCCCCCGGTGTTCATGGTGTAACGCCCTTGGACACTTGTATAGTGGCTGAACAGCTCGAAAACAAGCCCTCTTAGCCACCACCCAGGGCCTAAACCAGGCCAAAAACGATCCCACATGGCTGCAGCAGCAATTCCACAACCCACACAATGGTTCCCGTTCAAGACCTGTCCTCTGAGGCCTTACGCCTAGCAGTTGAAACAGCTAACCCCATTATTGGTATGGTATACCTTCGCGCTCATGCCCCCCTTCCAATGGGCACCCCCTCCAATCTCCCAGAGTCAACTCCCTCTCTCACCAAGCGCAAGGCATCTCCCACAGGGTGCCCCTCGTCAGCCACCCCCACTCAGGGCTCCGCGGCACCCCCACCAACCCCCACCAGCGATTTATCGCATCAACCCTCAGCTCCCAATGGAGCTATGCCCACCAGCATGGACTGGCAACTCGCGGCCTGCGGTAGAAGTGCCACCTCAAAGAGTCCTACCCCAACCCCACAGCCCATTTCGCGCGGATCCTTTGCAGTGTTGGAGGAAGTGAATATGGACTCAGACTCATCAAATGGGGACACCGCGGAGTTCACCATTGAGCACCCTCAGGTCCTTCCCCTGCAACGGAGTGGGGGCAGCATCCTAGGCTGGCTTACTGGGTCCTCCGCCCCCCACCCTCTCCTTCCCCTCAGAACCCTCGACGCTCCTCACGGATTGCAGCTAATAGTCAAGCTAAAGGACTCAAAACTAGCCGCCTCACAGCAGCAGGTTTAAGCGCTGGCAACCCCCCAGGACATGGAGGGGAACAGCTATGAGTCCCCATGGCAGCACCCTGGCCCTGCAATCCATCAACGAAAATGGGTTGCAGGACTTTAAGTGGAGAGCCCGCCTCCTCTGAAACTTCAGGTCAGCACAAATTGACATCGCTGCTGTCCAGGAGCCCCATATCCTCCCCCACGAACAATCTGCATGGAATGAACAGTTTGGAGGCAACTCCTTCTGGACAAACCATGCCGCACTTATTGTTTTGAATCCCCAGGTTAAAACCCATTCTTTTTCACAATATCTAAGTGGCCGCCTCATACTGGCCAAACTCACCACTCCTGACATCTCCTTCTTCGCTGGAAGCATCTACCTGCCTAATGCAGGTCAGGAGCAAAATCGGCTCTTGGAAGAGCTCCTCCAACTCAATCTCCCACGGAATACAGTCCTCTTAGGAGATTTCAACACAACCATAAGTCGCGTCCGTGACTCTTACCCCCTGCAGCAAAGGAACGCCCTGGATCAAGTCGCCTCCAGGATTTCCTTCGCCTGAGTGGCTTTATAGATGCGCTTCCACCCTCCGCGTCTGGCCTAGGTTGCATGACTAGGATCCAGTATGATGGAGGAGCTTTCCAGTCAGCGTCACGCATAGATATGGCACTGATTGGCCCCCTGCTAATTGGCCGCGTCTCCTCTCCCATCTCTCGTGACAACCATCTGAGTGATCACAGGTCACTCACCGTTGTCCTCACCACCACACTTAGACCGTCGCGTAGGTTCTGGCCTAGGGTTGCCCCAGCTCTTCTCAACAACCCCTTCACTAAGGAGAAGCTGTCTATGACCATCCGGGAGACTCTCACCTCCCCCACCCCACCTGCTTGACCACAAGGCTAGATGGGCGGTGACCAAGGAGGGCATCACCCGCGTTGCTTACAACTGTGCCAAAGCCCAGATGACTGCAGCTCGCGCCAGAGTCAAAAGGGCGGAAGCCAGAATCAGACATCTAGAGCGAAACTGCCAGCCTTCGCCCTCTCCCAGATGGTTGGAAGACTGGGAAGCGGCGCAGGAAGCACTCCGCTTGGAGCTCACACTTCAGGAAGAACGGGCAGCAAACTTTACAACATCTCGTTACCATGCTCAATGGGAACGCCCCACCCGCTTCTTCTTTCAGAAACAGAAAGCCCGGTCAACAGCGCAGGATATTACTGCACTGAAGATTGGCACTACAACCACTTCAGACAAGGAGGAAATCACGCGGGAACTACACCGCTTCTACTACAGCCTCTTCCATGCCACCCAGGTGGACCCATCGGACATCCAAGACTTCCTGTGGCGGGCTCCAGAGCCGCCCATTGACCCACGGGCTGAGGAGGCTCTACTGGCGCCTATTTCCATCCAGGAGGTGATGGAAACCCTTCTGAAATCCCCACGGCTTAAAGCCCCAGGCCCAGATGGAATACCCTTTGAGGTGTACCTTCTGGAACCTGCAGTGATAGCCAGAACCCTCCGCGACCTCTTCGCTGCACTCTTGGTGAATGGCGAGGTCCTCCCCGACTCCAGAGGCTCAATCACGACCCTCATTCACAAGAAGTCAGACCGTGAGAACCTGGCGAACTGGCGCCCCATAGCGTTGATCAACACAGACCACAAGCTCTTCACGAAGCTTCTGGCCAATCGCATCACCAAATGGGTGTCACCTCGCCTCTCCCCATCCCAGTACGGTTTTATTCCGGGGAGGTCATTATGGGACAACTATAATGACCTTCACGTGACTTTGACTGCTAACTCTCATAAGGTGAATGGCTTTGTGGCTCTCCTGGATATGGAGAAAGCATATGATCGGGTAGCCTGGAAGTATATTGATGCTTCCCTGGCCCGCTTCCGTCTCCCACCCGCAGCTAGGCGCTGGATATCAGCGCTCTATGACCAGCTCCACACCAGAGTCCTGGTGCCAATGGGTTTTATAGTGGCAGTACCAGTTGGACAAGGTCTCCGGCAAGGGGATCCCCTAAGCCCTATCCTTTTTAACATCACCCTTGACCCCCTCTTGGCCTCCTTACAGGACAAGCTAACAGGGATTCTGGTCCCAGGTAAAGCCCCCACACGCACCATGGCATTTGCAGATGACACTGCCATTGCATTTGGCTGCCCTGGGGATGTTGCCCTCGCTGCTGTGACCATTGAGAGGTACACCAAGGCGTCCAACGCCATGGTCAACACCTCCAAGACAACAGTTGTACAGGTCGGCTCCCCCACCTTCCCCCACCATTTGGTATTGAACCTGAGCGCGGTACCTTCCGTCACCTGGGCGTTCTCACCAACCAACAAGGAGTTGCGCTTAAAACAATGAGGACTTGCTCCTTGCAGCAGTTAACTCCAGGATTGCCAGCTGGAACTGGCGGCACATCACCCCCAGGGTCGAGCTCTGATGGCCAATGTGTTCCTCCTCTCCAAAGTCTGGTTCCTAGCGCACGTCTGCCCATTCACAGATGCCTTTTATACGCGGCTCAATGTACTCCTCCGCTGTTGGATCTGGGGCTCAAACCATCCACCAATGGCCCTCTCAACCATTGCCCGACCCTGCAATGAAGGGGGCCTAGGGCTTCTGGACACGCGATCCCACGCCACCACAATCTTCCTGAAGTTATTATGGCCGATTGTCTGCTGGGACGCGACCCCCATGCCCCAATGGGCGCCCGCCCTCCGCCAGTCAGTGTCAGCAGCTCTGGGTCTTCCTAGAGCATCTCTGACCTCATTAGGGGAGTGGCTCACAAACCACCCAGGCCATCACCTAAAACCATCCTCATCCCCCTACTGGAACCAGGCTCTCCTTGCCCTGAAACGAGTAGGCGCGCGGATCCACCATGCCTTCCCATACAGAAGGGAAGGCCCTGGCCTCAGCCCACGTCGCCATGCAATTGTGCACAATGGACATGTTGTCACAACTCGCCTCAACCCCCAAGATCGTCCTCCCATCCGCCCAAGACTACTTGAGCTCCTCCCTCCCTCCGTGAGATTTGACCTTAAGGAATTGTGGAAGGACGTCTATCACCCCATCCTGTCAGCAAAGGTGTCCAACACCTTATGGAGGGTGCTCCACTGTTCATACAGGACAGGGGACCGGACTGGCCCTACCTTCCAGCACCAAAGCTGCCCCCACTGTGTGGAGCCTATTGACTCCCACCTCCATCGTTTTTTCACCTGTCCAGGTGTCGCCGCATTTTGGCCAAAGGCTCGCGCGCTCCTCCATGCTCAGCCCTGGTCTGGAAACCCTGTGCAAGACCTCATGTTTGAGCAGATATTGCCTGGTTGCCACCAACCCCTCCGTGTCCTCACCTATGCCACAGCCATCTGGACCATCCATAACTCCTTCCTTCGTGCTGCCTTTGACCAGCAGGTGTGGACCCTTCCACACATGATCACCCACTTTCAGGTACACTTTGAGATGGCCCTGAAGGTCTGCACTATGTCGCCAACCCTCCCCGCTCAGTTGTCACTGCAGCACGGCTCTGGCGCGCAAACCCCCTCCCTTTCTCGATGCCTCCTCCCTCCCCTTCCCTCGCCTCAGGCTCTTAGGAGCCCAGGCGTAATTCAATAAACATCGATGAATCCCCCCTTGGGTTGGGACCATCTAGTACTAAAAAAAAGAAGTGCATGAGGAAACTGAATCTGTGCAGTAAAAAGGTTACTGGGTTGATGACCGATAATCAATCAACAAGCAAATTTTTACAACTTCTCTTAAAGCCCACTCCAAAAGCACCCTTACTTTCTTACTTGAAAGTATAGGAGTCTTCCTTTTATGCAGCTTCTGCAAATGTCCTATCAGACCATTCTAAGCTTGATTGTGACTTCAAGCTCACATTGGACCTGGTGTTCATTTCCTCTCCCATATTCCATTTGACTTAATTGGAAGAGGAAGCTTTAAATGAGTGAGTCATGGAGCATTTAGCCAAGGGGCCATATCTTGGAAAACTCCCCAGTATGCTCACTCCTCTCTTCATGGATAAATCAAACAAAATTCAACTCCACTTAATAGATTATTGTAGTTTGAATAATGTTACTATCCCTGATCAGCATCTAATACCAGTATAACACATATTGCTCGTTAAGTGGAAAAGGCCAAGGCATTCTTTCCAAGTTGGCTTGCTTACATTCTTTCAATATATATTCGTATCAAGAAAGGCCAGGAGTGGAACCTGCATTCTGGACAAGGAATGGGATTACCAATTCTAGTAATGCCTTTTGGGATCAAGAATGCTCCTGCAATCTTCTAACATCATATGATGTGTCCTTGGGGGAGTTATTGGGTGTATAAACAGTAGCCTAAATGGATGACTTTGTGGTGTTTCCCATGATATAGCATCCTAAGCAATCCACCTGCAGCAAGTAATTTAGCATTTGAGGGCGGCAAAGATAACCCTGAAAAGAAGTAGATGAGAGTTTTCAAGTCCCAGATCGCCTTCTTGGGCAGCATCGTTTTGATCAAGTCCACATGATCACTCCAGACAAAAATAAGGCAATTTGTGAGTGGCCCACGCAAAATCTCAGTTAAGAAGTTATGGAGCTTTTTATGGGCTTGCGCTTTACTTAAAAAGTTTACGCCACATCCTTCTGAGGTAGTGGAACCATTATATGAGACTAGTGGTGACATAGTTCTTCAGCGGTCTTCTGCACTAAAGGATGTCTTATAATAAGTGAAGTGTACTCCAATGTCCACGTTGGTTCTTTATCAGATGGATCCTGAGAGGTAGTTTATAGGGGCCACAGATGATTTCATTTTTGCCATAGCTTCTGTGCTCTTGCAGGTAGGTGAAGATAAATTTGAGCATCCCATGGAGGATTTTCTCTGAAAATGTACCTGCCAAAGTTAAATTATGGTATTTATGACAAAGATATTTTATGATAGTGGAAGTGCTGACTTATTTGCGCCATCATCTACATGGTTCATCCAAGCCATTCCACATTCAGATGGATCATCGCGCCTTATTAAAACTATTGGACTACTCATGTTATAGCGCAATGGCAAACCCCACTGCATGAGATCATTATCCAATTTTTGCTCTATGATTCTACAAAGGGCAAGGAGAATGTTTTGACTCATGCTCTGAGTCAAAACCCTGCGTAAGTCCCTTATCCCTAGGAGATGGAGTTGTATAACACCCATTTGGTGATTCCTCCTAGTAAAGTGGTATCTGAGAGACCCTCCACCATGGCAAATGTGCGAGTTCTAGTTTCATTGAAGAAATCAAAGGAGTAGAGTAGTTCAGAAAGGTTGTACTATTCCATTCAGATTGGTGGAATATACTATGGTATGGATAAATGAAAGCCAAATCAACAAAAAACCAAGGGCACCATTCAAAGGATGAGATGATATGGCTCCATGGGCGTCTATGGGTTTCTGAGGGACCACTCCGTTTCAAAATAATTAAGGAAGACCATGATGGCTTAACTGTATTAGCCAGGAAAGGAGAAAACTTTAAAGCTGATCTGAAGGACATATAACTAAAAGGGACTGGATACACAGGTGGCAAGGCAATAAAAGTAATGTTTAGTTTGCAATAGGATGAAACCCAATTTTCATCCTCTTGCAGGGTTGTTGGTGCCCATCCAAAAAGTAGCAGGACCCTTGATTCTTCTTTCAGTCGATTTTATTGTGGAGCTGCCCTTTTCAGAGGGGTGCGATGCTATCATGGTAGTGGTGTATTAGTTTGCTAAGTTTGCCCATTTCATTCCATGTAATACCACAGTAACAGCGGTGCAGATGGATAAGTTATTAGTCTCATAAGTGTTTTACCTCCATGGGGTACCTCAAAAGATTATTATTGAGCATGGACTCCAATTCATATCCATATTATGGGAAGAGTTGCGTAAAACTCTTCAGATGTATCCTTGCTGTTTTACTGCCTATCACTCCCAATCTGATTGGCAGATAGGATAAGTGAATAAGTGCCTTGTATTTCTGCTAAGAATCACTTTTCGAAAATTAATTCAGCCTGAAATTTAGCTCCATTAAAGAGATTTACAAAAACTATTAGCAAATATGGTGAGAAACCCCACAAAAGAACCCGCAGGCTATGCCAAACGAGCCAGCACCACCCTCAAATGAAGCAACCCTCGGTTACCCACCTCAGGGTCAACCAGAATCACCCGCTCTCAAGCAGCAGCCATGAAAGCAGGCACCACCCCCCAACCTGGAGCTACTTCAACTAGTGCCAGTTCACCTGATCGCACTTCTGCAACCTGCACGCCTAACAGCTCTGTGTGCTCTGCCTCCCACCAACCCGCTGGGCCCCCTCCAACCAAGGAGGCCATCACCCACGCTGTTTTAATGGCGTCTGCTCAGTTGAATGCAACTCAGCCCATCCAGGCATTCACCTCCCCCATTGTGTCAGCTAATTCAGCCCCATCTATTATTGCTGACGCCGTGTTTCTGGCTCCCTCCATAAGGGGCGATACCCAGCTACCTGGCCCCCAAACCCTCAGATGTAAGGTTGGATTAGCCACACATTCTGGTTCACTAAGCACCAAATTGGGACATTCTACTCTTCTCAATGAGGATTCAAATGGTTCGGATTTTGGAACTTCACACCAGTTCCAATCTCACCCGTCCCATTTAAACCCCGTAATTGGCACTTCTCAAGTCGGCACTTTATCTCCATATGCTGAAACGACCAATTCACCAATCAGCCAGTGAGTTTTTCCCACGAAATCACAGCAAATACTCGGGCTGAATTTACCCAAATAGATTGGGATGGTGATGAAACATCGCCCTCCTCCCAATTGGCTGGAGTTAATTCCAATCTGGATGGGCCTCCCCAATTTAGCGAGGCCCAACAATCCGCCCCTCAATTTAATATGACGCCAGCAACTGCTGTAACATTCCAGCAACAAGGGAACTCCGCAAACTTGTTCAAACCACAAGCTCACATTCAACCTGCGATTTCAGCCCAAAGCAAACACAAACGTACCAAAGGAGCCACTGGGGCATGGCAAAAACCTCTGGCACCAAAGCTACCCAAAGCTGATCCCCGTGAAGTGGCGTTTATTGCTGATGTTAAGAAGAAATGGGCCGAAACTAGAGCGCAAAAAGCTCTACCTCGCTCAACCCTCTCCCACGCAATTCGCCTTTAATATGGGCATAACCCTGTTGAATTCTATACAGAGTATTAATTCTCATACTTTTCAGCGATTGCGGAGACATTCTTAATTAACACCACCATCCATGAATCAGTGGAGGGCCACTACATCGATGTGGGCTTCACTGAAGATGCCCTTGCTGACCATGCTGCCACCCTCCAGGTCATTATTCCACGTGGATCTCTTCGCATCTCCCGCACATGCTCTCACCTGGAGAAAATTTCATGGGTTACTTTTTCCAACCTAACAACAACTGTTGATCCTGAGTCTTTTAAACTGGTGCTCCATCGTGGTTTAATGGAGTTTGGGTCTTTTCTTTCTGTGGACTATAGCGTCCCCTCTTACTATGCTCCCACTCAAAGAGCTCGCACTGCTAGGGCGTCGTTCATCCCCTCCCCCACTGTATCCCGCAACATTGAGGTTATTCCTCATGTGGCGGTAGTTGGGTCATGCCCTGAGATCTTTTTTGTCGACCCTGATCAGGCGCGCCCCCGGTGTTCATGGTGTAACGCCCTTGGACACTTGTATAGTGGCTGAACAGCTCGAAAACAAGACCTCTTAGCCACCACCCAGGGCCTAAACCAGGCCAAAAACGATCCCACGTGGCTGCAGCAGCAATTCCACAACCCACACAATGGGTTCCCGTTAAAGACCTGTACCCTGAGGCCTTACGCCTAGCAGTTGAAACAGCTAACCCCACTATTGGTATGGGATACCTTCGCGCTCATGCCCCCTTCCAGTGGGCACCCCCTTAATCTCCCAGAGTCAACTCCCTCTCTCACCAAGCGCAAGGCATCTCCCACAAGGTGCCCCTCGTCAGCCACCCCCACTCAGGGCTCCGCGGCACCCCCACCAACCTCCACCAGCGATTTATTGCATCTACCCTCAGCTCCCAATGGAGCTATGCCCACCAGCATGGACTGGCAACCCGCGGCCTGCGGTAGAAGTGCCACCTCAAAGAGTCCTACCCCAACCCCACAGTCCATTTCGCGCGGATCCTTTGCAGTGGTGGAGGAAGTGAATATGGACTCAGACTCATCAAATGGGGACACCGCGGAGTTCACCATTGAACACCCTCAGGTCCTTCCCCTGCAACGGAGTGGGGGCAGCATCCTAGGCTGGCTTACTGGGTCCTCCGCCCCCCACCCTCTCCTTCCCCTCAGAACCCTCGACGCTCCTCACGGATTGCAGCTAATAGTCAAGCTAAAGGACTCAAAACTAGCCGCCTCACAGCAGCAGGTTTAAGCGCTGGCAACCCCCAGGACATGGAGGGGAACAGCTATGAGTCCCCATGGCAGCACCCTGGCCCTGCAATCCATCAACGAAAATGGGTTACGGGACTTTAAATGGAGAGCCCGCCTCCTCCAAAACTTCAGGTCAGCACAAATTGACATCGCTGCTGTCCAGGAGCCCCATATCCTCCCCCACGAACAATCTGCATGGAATGAACAGTTTGGAGGCAACTCCTTCTGGACAAACTATGCCGCCCTTATTGTTTTGAATCCCCGGGTTAAAACCCATTCTTTTTCACAATATCTAGGTGGCCGCCTCATACTGGCCAAACTCACCACTCCTGACTTCTCCTTCTTCGCTGCAAGCATCTACCTGCCTAATGCAGGTCAGGAGCAAAATCGGCTCTTGGAAGAACTCGTCCAACTCAATCTTCCCTGGAATACAGTCCTCTTAGGAGATTTCAACACAACCATAAGTCGCGTCCGTGACTCTTACCCCCTGCAGCAAAGGAACGCCCTGGATCAAGTCGCCTCCAGGATTTCCTTCGCCTGAGTGGCTTTATAGATGCTCTTCCACCCTCCGCGTCTGGCCTAGGCTGCATGACTAGGATCCAGTATGATCGAGCTTTCCAGTCAGCGTCACGCATAGATATGGCACTGATTGGCCCCCTGCTTATTGGCCGCATCTCCTCTCCCATCTCTCGTGACAACCATCTGAGTGATCACAGGTCACTCACCGTTGTCCTCACCACCACACTTAGACCGTCGCGTCGGTTCTGGCCTAGAGTTGCCCCAGCTCTTCTCAACAACCCCTTCACTAAGGAGAAGCTGTCTATGACCATCCAGGAGACTCTCACCTCCCCCACCCCACCTGCTTGACCACAAGGCTAGATGGGCGGTGACCAAGGAGGGCATCACCCGCGTTGCTTACAACTGTTCCAAAGCCCAGATAACTGCAGCTCGCTAGAGTCCAAATGGCGGAAGCCAGAATCAGACATTTGAAGCGAAACTGCCAGCCTTCGCCCTCTCCCAGATGGTTGGAAGACTGGGAAGCGGCGCAGGAAGCACTCCGCTTGGAGCTCACACTGCAGGAAGAACGGGCAGAAAACTTTACAACACCTCGTTACTATGCTCAATGGGAACGCCCCACCCGCTTCTTCTTTCAGAAACAGAAAGCCCGGTCAACAGCGCAGGATATTACTGCACTGAAGATTGGCACTACAACCACTTTGGATAAAGAGGAAATCACGCAGGAACTACACCGCTTCTACTCCTGCCTCTTCCATGCCACCCAGGTGGACCCATCGGACATCCAAGACTTCCTGTGGCGGGCTCCAGAGCCGCCCATTGACCCACGGGCTGATGAGGCTCTACTGGCGCCTATTTCCATTCAGGAGGTGATGGAAACCCTTCTGAAATCCCAACGGCTTAAAGCCCCAGGCCCAGATGTAATACCCTTCGAGGTGTACCTTATGGAACCTGCAGTGATAGCCAGAACCCTCCGCGACCTCTTCGCTGCACTCTTGGTGAATGGCGAGGTCCTCCCCGACTCCAGAGGCTCAATCACGACCCTCACACACAAGAAGTCAGACCATGAGAACCTGGCGAACTGGCGCCCCATAGCGTTGATCAACACAGACCACAAGCTCTACACGAAGCTTCTGGACAACCGCATCACCAAATGGGTGTCACATCGCCTCTCCCCATCCCAGCACGGTTTTATTCCGGGGAGGTCATTATGGGAAAAATATAATGACCTTCACGTGACTTTGACTGCTAACTCTCATAAGGTGAATGGCTTTGTGGCTCTCCTGGATATGGAGAAAGCATATGATCGGGTAGCCTGGAAGTATATTGATGCTTCCCTGGCCCGCTTCCGTCTCCCACCCGCAGCTAGGCGCTGGATATCAGCGCTCTATGACCAGCTCAACACCAGAGTCCTAGTGCCAATGGGTTTTATAGTGGCAGTACCAGTTGGACAAGGTCTCCGGCAAGGGGATCCCCTAAGCCCTATCCTTTTTAACATCACCCTTGACCCCCTCTTGGCCTCCTTACAGGACAAGCTAACAGGGATTCTGGTCCCAGGTAAAGCCCCCACACGCACCATGGCATTTGCAGATGACACTGCCATTGCATTTGGCTGCCCTGGGGATGTTGCCCTCGCTGCTGTGACCATTGAGAGGTACACCAAGGCGTCCAACGCCATGGTCAACACCTCCAAGACAACAGTTGTACAGGTCGGCTCCCCCACCTTCCCCCCACCATTTGGTATTGAACCTGAGCGCGGTACCTTCCGTCACCTGGGCGTTCTCACCAACCAACAAGGAGTTGCGCTAAAAGGCAATGAGGACTTGCTCCTCGCAGCAGTTAACTCCAGGATTGCCAGCTGGAACTGGCGGCACATCACCCCCAGGGTCGAGCTCTGATGGCTAATGTGTTCCTTCTCTCCAAAGTCTGGTTCCTAGCGCACTTCTTCCCATTCACAGATGCCTTTTATACGCGGCTCAATGTACTCCTCCGCTGTTGGATCTGGGGCTCAAACCATCCACCAATGGCCCTCTCAACCATTGCCCGACCCTGCAATGAAGGGGGCCTAGGGCTTCTGGGCACGCGATCCCACGCCACCACAATCTTCCTGAAGTTCCTATGGCCGATTGTCTGCTGGGACGCGACCCCCATGCCCCAATGGGCGCCCGCCCTCCGCCAGTCAGTGTCAGCAGCTCTGGGTCTTCCTAGAGCATCTCTGACCTCATTAGGGGAGTGGCTCACAAACCACCCAGGCCATCACCTAAAACCATCCTCATCCCCCTACTGGAACCAGGCTCTCCTTGCCCTGAAACGAGTAGGCGCGCGGATCCACCATGCCTTCCCATACAGAAGGGAAGGCCCTGGCCTCAGCCCCCGTCGCCATGCAATTGTGCACAATGGAAAAGTTGTCACAACTCGCCTCAACCCCCAAGATCGTCCTCCCATCCGCCCAAGACTCCTTGAGCTCCTCCCTCCCTCCGTGAGATTTAACCTTAAGGAATTGTGGAAGGACGTCTATCACCCCATCCTGTCAGCAAAGGTGTCCAACACCTTATGGAGGGTGCTCCACTGTTCATACAGGACAGGGGACCGGACTGGCCCTACCTTCCAGCACCAAAGCTGCCCCCACTGTGTGGAGCCTATTGACTCCCACCTCCATCATTTTTTCATCTGTCCAGGTGTCACCGCATTTTGTCCAAAGGCCCGCGCGCTCCTCCATGCTCAGCCCTGGTCTGGATACCCTGTGCAAGACCTCATGTTTGAGCAGACATTGCCAGGTTGCCACCGACCCCTCCGTGTCCTCGCCTATGCCACAGCCATCTGGACCATCCATAACTCCTTCCTTCGTGCTGCCTTTGACCAGCAGGTGTGGACCCTTCCACACATGATCACCCACTTTCAGGTACACTTTGAGATGGCCCTGAAGGTCTGCACTATGTCGCCAACCCTCCCCCGCTCAGTTGTCACTGAAGCACAGCTCTGGCGCTCAAACCCTCCTCCCTTTCTCGATGCCTCCCCCTCCCCTTCCCTCGCCTCAGGCTCTTAGGAGCCCAGGCGTAATTCAATAAACATCGATGAATCCCCCTCAGGTTGGGACCATTTAGTACTAAAAAAATAAGTGCCTTGAACAGTTCTTGTGGTGTTACATTTCCATAGACCATTATGATTAGGCTTAACATCTTCTAATGGCCCAATTTTTTATAACAACGCCTAACGTGCTTCCATTGGGTGTTTTCCATTCTATGCCAACTATGTGTTTAACCTCACTGTTGAAATTTCATTTTACTCTTTTAGCTCTTATTCTTAAACTCCAATTATTCTTCCACTGGGTGCTGAGAGGATAATTAGTGATTCTGATATCATCAAGTCATCTAAGAGTGATCAAGCTTATCACAAATAATAAATTTATATAAAATTCGCTCTTAGAGATCAAAAAATAAGATCAGAAATGGACCACCACAAAACATATAAATAGTATGACTTTTCATTGTTAAAGATATTGTTTTCACAAGCCAATAAATAGTATAATAAAATTATTTTGTTTCTGGAGATTCCACCAAAGTAACTTCAAGAATTACCTTGCATGTTTGAGGTGTAATTCAAATCTTCAAAAAGTGGTGTTCACTATGGGGCACTCTGAGCTACATATTTGTGAAAACGTCAATCACTATGATGAATTATCCTTTTTCCCCAAGAGTTTTAGGACCATGAACAGGGTAGTATTTTGCGCTGGGTTCACTTCACTAGGACCAAAATCCCAAGGGCACCATCTAAGTTGGATTACCGTGCCTATTTATAGCTTCACGGTCATAATTTAAGTTTTAAAACAAATTTTTAAATGTAACAGGAAGTTTTTTGAGAAACTATACAGCAACAACTCAATGGGATAATATTTCCTAAATACATTCTACATGATCAAGGGCCAGTGCTGTGCCCTTCATGATGAGGAACTGTTGGGATTTTTGCCTATACTCCCAGCCTGCTAGATTACTTGGTATCGCTAGGGAAAAAATTCCCTAAGGCGAAGTGAATTGGAAATTGGTTGGCCCGAGTTTTAGAGGAACTATGTTTGGGGGATATTAGATATTCATCTGGTCATATCCATCAGGGATTGATCCAGATGATTACTTAAGATCCCATTGGGTGGAGTTGCCGACAAAATAGGGTATCTGATCGTGATTAACTATCAGGTGTACCAATTGGGATTGGTCAGGTTTCATCACTGACTGATTGGAAAATGAATAGTAAGTTGTGAGGCGAGTGATACCACCTGCAACTAGCGAATTGATTGGTTGGTGAGTGACCTGCCATAATGGGTAATAAGTCCCATTACCTAAGCAGGTCGCTAGCCAATTATGGTTGGTTCTCTTAGATTGAGAGGAAAACATTAGGGACACATTTCCTGACTCTTTAAATTTGAGGTCTCGAGGATGTCCAATGACAGATCCTATCCAGGATGGGGAAGACCATCACTGCTGAGACGAGGAAGGGTGATTCAATGGCAACAGCTTCCATTTCATTGAAGAGGTGTCAACTGAGGGTTAGACAGATGAATCCCCTACTATATAATTCCCTAGGATTTACTATTTTAAAGACATTAAAATATTATCTACAAAAGTATTATAATCTACAGTAATTTTATCAATTTGGTGTATAGTTAGACTATCAGCTTCTATTGTGTCATTCTATCTCAAGGATATTATTGCAGAAGGCAATAATTGGAAGACTCTCAGAGAGAAGAGTAAAGATCTGAGTGGGGATTTAGAGATGAAGGAACCACAATCAGGGATAGCTGCCTACTGTGTGTTGGGCCAAGAGAGACTGTCACCAGGGTATCTTAACAAAGATCAGGTGGATAAGAGTATAGGGAACAAATCCCTATGATTACAACTTCAAGAGTATTCAATTAAAAATACTGCCCAATCGTTGGGATGAATAATAGCTCAATTACAACTATGAATAATAGTCTCCACACTATTATTGATTCATAATACATTCTACACAACATGACAAAGGTATGAGATAATCAAACCTTTGCAGTAAAAAGTTACTGGCTTGACAGCCAATAATTAAACTAAAGTAAATTTTTACAGGGACCTATATCAAACCTCTTAATTGCCCAGGATTAGTACTAGCCTATATTTGCGCCAGTTTGTGCATCCCGTATTATATAGATAATTACAAGTAGTGAGAACACATCATTAGGGGATATTTACCCTATTGGATGGACTCCGTTCCCTAAATAATTATGTCGCTGAGTTCTTCAATTCTGACTCTGAGTTTAGCCAAGATAATAGTAATGTATTTATTAGTAATTGTAATCTTCTTAATGACATGCAGTAATAAATTTCTCACCTACCATGAAATATTTAGCTTCAACACTCAGTTGGTGAAACGAGTTCTGGAAACTCAATTTGAGTGGAGAAAAATTTATTCACCTCTCCAGTCAAATTCAGTTGGTGGAAGAGAAAACTAAAAATTTCTTCTGCTAAATGAAGCAACTATACTCTGAATTTCAGATCTGAGTCAGCAAAGTGGAGGAAACCCCTGGGATTGTGGGCTACCTGGGGTTAATGGTCCTTCTGGTCCAGTGGGTCTCCTGGAAACTATTGGGCCCAGTGGTCTATGGGACTTAGGTTGCCAATTGGACCTTCTAGATTAGCCAAACCACATAGCCCATGTGGACCCAGTGGTCTGGCAGGACCGCCTAGCCCTCCCAGACCCCTGGTCCCTTTAGGCCTCCTGGGCCTCCAGGACTCCTTCAACACTCCAGCACCATAGGTCCTGATTGTACGTCTGAGCCTAATCCTAGCTATCTCTATGACATGATTGAACGGTAGCAGGTGCAATTTCATAAAGTACCCAGAGAGTGTATCCTGACTCTGGATGGAGTACCTTTGACCCCCTCTTGTCACCCCATTCCTTATCTAATGAACTGAATAACCTGGGTAAGTGGGCCAAGGACACTCATATCTTGTTAAAGGTGTATGAATCAAAGATGATTATGTTCTAATAATAGATTGATTCCTTGTAACTTCAATACCAGGCGCAGCAAGAAATGCCTTGAATCAACCTGAAAATTGATGTTAAAGTGGGCCATTCTGAGCAAAATCATTATATTAACGAAAGTTGCATAGAGATTGTCAATTTAAACCTTCAATAATCTTTCCATGCCTCCAACTCCAATTCTTATGTTTCCACCCAACTGGAGAAGCCTGAGGATTCCCGTCTTATTGGCTAATGTCCCTAAATGTTTTAAATAGTGTTCAAGGATAAGTATTCTTCTAAGCAAGAGAGTATAACTTCTTTTCTTTATTTATATGAAAAGGCTCTTAGTAAAACAATGGATCTTAGAAAGGTGAATTATTTGCTTAATGTCTTACCCATTTAGCACAGAATATCATGGTTCCCTATATGATGAATAATACCAATTGGTCTCAATTCAAAAAGACTTTGGTAAAGAAATTTGAGATAAAAAAGACTTTATCCTCCCAAAAAGCAAACTTTTATGGGGATACAGCCCCTTAAGAATAAAAATATAAAGGACTTTGCTCAATAATTTCATTGTTAGGCTCAGACTTCAATAGCCTGTGGCCAGTTAAATTTTGACGATGTCATTAAAGCCATTATGTCCGCTTTCTCCTCCAGGACTCAGTTGCAAATATATTGTATTATTGTGAAGCTAAACTTCAAAAATACACAAGGGCTCAACCTGGCCAATCAGAGCTAGGCTTGGACCACCATTCATACCCAAACACACCAATTCGCCTACTACCACCCACCCAAATTCTGCATCCACTATTCTCATAAACCAAAATCCTTGTGACATAATGGACGAGGTCAATGATCAGGTAAAATCTGTCACTATTAAGAATTATGAATCCAGTAAAAAAAGGCTTGGATAAATATGAATGAACTAATTTTATAATTCTGATTTTCAAAACCCTCTCCCCCAGATGCTACGCTCCTAAACCCTATTCCAAACCCTTCCAATGAAACAATCTTTCCATAGCAGCAGTGGTATCACCCAATTACCACCACTTCCACAAAGCAGTGGCTATATAAGTTGATTTTATCCATGAAGGACTAATCACAATTAAATACCCCCTGTTTTCTCCAAAGTAGCATGGGAGGAAATCACCAAATTTTCCAAATCTGCTAATGATGCTGTCATACATGTTGTTTAACTAGCAGCATTCAACCCAACCGCTCAAATCACCCAGAAATATATAGTTAGTTTGGATCAACTCCTGGATGCCTACCCTTAAGTTGAAATTATATTGTGGAGCTAATTGAGGCTGTCTTCCAGGGTTATCTTGAGTTAAGTAACTGTTATTTCACACTCCTCCAACCCCATATGCTGATTTCCTAACGCCTCTGCCCTCAGCTTTTGTACGCTTCTTTAACCAATATGCATCTTCAACAAAGTCTTTGCCTGAAGAATAGCTTCCTGACCCTCCCTCCCTCTCTGCCAAGGTGGGTTAGTGGCACTCCATACCCTACCTGGTTGGAGCTTTTAGTGTTATTTTGTTGTGTCACCCTTTTATTTTGGGCTTTACTACTTAAAATTAGTATGTCTGTCCTCTGGTCAGCGTGCCTCAAATAAATTAAAGAACTTCCAAGGTATCCTAGATATCAAGGTAGCCTTGTTAGAATTACCACCTCAGTTATCTGAATGAGCCCAAACATATGAAGCCTAAAGTTCTCTCATCCTAAGGTCTATGATGTATATGAAAATGCTGGGGCTATCCAATGCATTTATTGTCATTGGTATTTCCATAAAGAAGATTGTTTTTTTAAAAAGAAAGCCGACAAAAGGAAAAAGGAAAAATAAAAATTTATCATCCCACTTTTATTAAGGTATGGGTCAAGATGTCCAAGGTCTAGCAAAATTAATAAAAGATGAACATTCTTCTTTTGCCTTCCTCCCCTTGTTGACAATACCTTCTCAGTTTGGGAATGTGAGACATAGATTGAGATCTGAGTAAATCAAGTTAAGATTAAACTATTATTGATACTGGCTCCCTAGTGAATGTTTCTCCTCTTGAAATGGTAAAGTGAATCAAACTTACGCCAGATATCACACATTTTGAAGAATATGGTACCGCAGGACCCCAGCGCACATGGATAATTGGAGCTTTTTCTTCTCTTATTGAAGATTAGGATTTTAACTTTTATATTACCCGCCATCGTTTTGGAAAATCTAAATTATACCCTACTTTTGGGGACCTTATTTTTACAGGAACTTGATGGGATTATCAATTATATCGACTCCTTTTTATCTCTTTTGGGTTACTATGCCCCCTTAATTTTATTTGAACATGCTCAGATTCAACATACGAAAGCGTCATATTGGTCTGTTGGAAGGATCAAAGAGATCTTATTATAATCAATACATCGTGGAAGGACCTCAGAATACTCTTTCAAAGAAAGCAGTTGACATTGAAGAAGGTATGCCCAATTTCCCCAAATTTAATTATACCTTCAAAATCCCAAGTTATTAATAACACCTTTTTACCTTTTTCTATCCATAAGAGACATTATTTGAAAATTCAGGGTGTTACAAACCCTTCTTTGAGGAGATTCTACCATATCCTGGGGTATTGATCTATGCTTATATGAGAGCGCTACCCATCTTACTGGAAAATCTTACTGATAAGCCAAAAAATATGGATTGAAAAAACTCTATAGCCTATGCTAAGCTGCTATCTCTAACTTGGGTTTATTATGCTAAAACCTTAGAAAATTTACGAGAATATGGATTGGAGCCCAATAATGAAATAATTACTGTGGGCCCCTCAATTGGGAGGAATATTTATAAAGAACAAGGAAAATTTGTCCACCGATTACCTGATGAATTTTCAGTGTTTTCGTGAAACATACTTAGGATTTTGATAAGATGGGTGGGGCAACGCATATCGTGGAAACTGGGGAACATCCTCCTATCAGCACTAAACCTTATTGTAGATCTAAGGTTGAGGAAGAGCAAGAGACTAAAAGGTTACACCAATTATTGGAAGCCAGATTGTCAAAACCTTTCAATAGCCCTTGGGTATCCTCCTTACTTCTGGTAAAAAAGAAGGATGACTCTCATCAGGTGGTCATTGATTAATGAAGGCTAAATGCTGTAACCCGAAATAACAGCTACCCTCTACATAGGATTGATAATTCTCTTCAATTGCTTGCTGGTTCTATGTACTTCTCTGCTACAGATTTAGCCAGTTAGTACTGGCAAAATGAGTCAGCCCCAGAAGATCATGCCAAATGTGCTTTAATTTCCAGTGAGAATCTATACGAAACAACTTGTATGCCTCAAGGGTTAAGCAATAACCATACTACTTTCCAGCGAGCTATGGATGGGATGCTTCAAGATTCAAATTTTCCTGAGTCTTGGTATACCTAGGCAATATTAAAGTGTCTTCAAAAACTTTTACCGAACAACTAAACTATTTACAAAAGGTTTCTCAAGTGGGTTTGGAGCTCCACTTTAAAGATTAAGCCTTCCAAATTCTCGTTTTTTCAAGAGATAATGGAGTTTTTAGGTCATAAGTTCTCTGACTAAAGGTTCCACCTATCTCAGACAGGATCAAGGAAGTTAATCAATTGTCCCCTCCTACCACTATGCATGATATTCAGGTCTTCTTAGTTATATTCAGATATTATCAACAGCTATATCTAAACTTTCCAATATGGCTGAACCTTTATTTCATATATTGCAAAAAGGTGTACCTTTCATATAGATCTCCACTCAAGAACAATCCTTCAATTATCTCAAAAAGGCTTTAACCAAAGCGTCTATGTTAATTTACCCTCAATTTGATAGACCTTTTATGTTGCATACTGATGTTGGTAATGTAGACCTTGATGCTATTTTATCTCAATATGATGAGAACTAAGTAGACGATCCCGTGGCTTATTACAGTAAAACCTTGTCCAAGAATAAGCGGAATTGCAGCGTTACAGAATGCAAATGTCCAGATGTAACTATGGAAGTTAAGCACTTTAAATTTATCTATATGGTAATCATTTTTACGTTTTTACAGACCAACTTACCTATGATAGTTGTACATATATGAAAGTTCCTGATGGAAGGCTAGCTTGTTGGGCCTTATGGTTGCAATATTATAACTTTTCTATAATCCATCAGTCAGTCTCCAAACATCAAAAAGTCAATGGTTTATCCTGATTACCTGTGTTAACCTTGACCCCCAAGGAAGAGGAAAGAATGTATGATTTAAATGGAGGCCTAAACTATGGGATAAAGGTTCTTAAGAAGATCAAGCCTTTCTTAAGACCATTACTAAGGATATCATGATACAGGATGGGTCTTTATATAAGAAGGTAGACTCCAAAGGGTTACCCTTTCTATATCCCAACTCTTGATTTAACACCATTATGGAGGGGAATAATCAAGTTGGTCACAGGGGTCTAAAAAAGAACCACGTGTGGTTAAAAATTTATACTATTGGATTAACAATGATGCTACCATCAAAGAGAGTATCAATGCTTGCCTTATTTATAATACCATAGTGCCTCCAGCCCTATCTATCAACATCAAGTAATCCCGCCTACTAAAGTTTTGAAGTGATAAGTATTGATGTTGTAGTACCTTGCCTCAAGGCTTGCATGGGCATCAGTATTATTATGACTGTCAACTATTTAACTAAATGGGTGAGGCCATATCATTTGTACTCTCACCGCTAAAGCCACTACCTTATTCTCTATCACTAAATCATTACTCAACATGAGTGTTTTAAAGTACATATGTATGACAATGGGACTAACTTTACTTCCCAACTTTTAAAAGAGTTTATGCAGTTATTTTTTACTGCCCAAAAATTTGTGGTTCCTTATCACCCATGAATGAATGGAGCCATTGATTGAGTCAATGGAACTTTAGTAGCCATTTTGAGAAAAATGGCTTCCACTGATAAGTCACAATGTAATTTTTTACTTACCTAGTGCTCTACTAGCTTATAGTATCAATTACCATTGGATTGTAAATTTATCACCGTTTAAGTGTATTTACAAGTAAGATATTTCTGTTCCATTGAGCGTCCAGGCTATTCTTGATAAAATGTTTCTAAAAACTCTAAGTTGGGTTATTCTAAAGCTGGCTGCCAATTTAATTTGCCTATAAGCTCAAGAAATTGAGTCATTTGAGTCTACCAAAAATTAGACTTTTAGAAGTAACCAGCATAAGCCAGCCTTGCCTGAATATCAGATTAGTGATTATTTTATGTATTATCACTCTTGGCCTGGTAGGCAAACGAAGAAATTAGCATCTAATTGGTATGGACCATATAGGGTTCTACTTTAAAAGAGGACTTAAACAATCTATCATACATGCAATATGGGCATAGTTGTGAATTACATCCTTCCTATATTTTTGTAAAATCACTTTCCTCCGAGACTAAATCTTGTGGGGGAAGTGTCAGGATTTCGCTTAATTCTACCATCTCTGATTCTTTTACTATGAATATTCCTCCAATAGTTGCTGATCGAGAATTAGTGATTCTGAGCTTATCAAGTCATCTATGAATGTGTGCAAGGCTTATCAAAAATAAATAATAAAATATAATCTCATATATTACAAAAGAAGATCATATATGGACTACCAAAAACTTATATAGATTAAGTATTTTCATTAATAATATTATCTTTTGGAAGCCAATAGTTACTATTATTTTATTAAATTCTTTCTTTTATGGAGATCCCACTAAAGTAATTTTGAGAAAATATCTGGCACTTTTAAAGTGTAAGTCAAAGCAGGGGGTGGAAGGTGAGTCAGTAAGGGCATATGGCTACCAACCTGAAGGTTGCAGGTTCGATTTCTGCCCTTTGCACATCAATTGGGGTGCCAGCCAAAGATAGCTATTGGCGGTTAGTAGGTCTAATAACATGAAAACCTTACCCATGACGTAACCAGAAAAATTTGAGTCCTGATTTGGAGGTGGAGAAACTTTCTTTGATGGAATTGACCTTGTTCAGGTTTCATGTCATTTCTTTCTTTCAGTAATGCCTGTCCCCTGGTCAGCTTGCCTCAGTTAAATAAAAGTGTAAGTCAAAGCTTTAAATCCCACTTTTACATGGAAGCCAGTTGTGGGTTTAAGGTGGAAGCAGTGGTGGACTTCGCCAAATCCATCAAGAAAGTACACAAAGGGGTTAACACCAATTTGGATGCAGCTAAGAAGTGTAACAGGAAATTGAGCGCAGATAGTTACAGAAGAAAAAAACCAAAAAAAGGGTGCCATTATAAGGCAAAGTGGCCAAACAAGAGGATACACGTCCTTGGTTATCTTAGTTAAGTTTTCCAATTTTTCTTTTAACAAAACTCACAACAAACTGAAGAAAACCATCGGTGACAAGAATCCCTGAGAGCGGGGGTAGGTAGCATAGAAACTGCAGTGGAACATGGCGAAATAAGATGCAGCAGAGTCGGCAGAATAAGCTGTGGTGTGGGTTGACTTCACACTAAAGGTGAGGCTAGATCAGAGCTGAAAATGGAGTCTAGCCAATGTGAAGGTTTCAACCAGTGTTTTCTAGATAAAAATAGACAGGAAGGTATAAGAAAACTTTAGCAAATAATCCCTAAACTTTATTAAAATTTAGCTTTTATCTGAGAAAAGCATAGCCTTTCTCAGCTTGGACCTAAAATTCAAAGGGAAGATTTGATGGTTTCAAAATGATGAACAAAACAAATCCAGCTTTAAAATCAGGCCATTTAGATAAATCAAAAGGTTAAAAATAGTAAGTTCCATATCTTTATAATAGCTGATTTTCCAGATTTTGAGGTCAATTTATGCTGGAGTTTCTGCCTCTGGAATACCGTTTCCCTCGCCCTGGCTGCAAAGCCAGAACCCATTTCTGGTCAATGACCTTAGAGAGGTCATTGACCAGAAATGGGTTCTAGCCTTGACTCCAAGGATTATTGGACTTAGCTTCAGTGGAGCGGTTTACAACCAAAATATGTCATTAATGTGACATCACCCTCTGCTCTTGGACGGGGATTCACTCCTCCTGAAGGGGCATTAGTCAAAGCAAAGTTCTTTTGGGGGGTAGGCAGCTTCATGGCAGCCAAGGAGGCTTGGGTGGCAGGGCCTATAGCGTCAGTGAAACTAGCATGGAAGTTGTGGATTAGGTCCTGAGAGATGATACTGTCACAGCTAATGACATATTTCCTGAAATTAATTGCCCTTCTAAAGCCAAATCCAATAAGCCCTTGGGGAAGAGACCATAACCCTAAAGGGTCACCAATGACCTATCTAAGGACATTGACAAAAAATGGGTTTTGGCTTTGCCAGCCAGGGATGAGGAAAATGGCTTAATTGAGGCAAAAGCCAAGGCGGGAATCGAACTAAAGACCCAAAAAATCACAAGATATGAGGCTTTGAAATCAGGCCAAATTCAAAAAATTTGATTTTGTTGAAAAATGGTGAATTTGTAGCTCATATCAGATTCCAATAACCGTTGGAATCTTCGTGAAGCAACCCCTATAAATTTAGTCCCAATTAAGAGAGATGATTTGCTTTTTTAAGATACACAGAACATTCTAATGAAGTTTAGAATTTTAAACATTTCCTGTATTTTGGTTTTTTCTGAAAAAATACAAATCTGCAAAGTTCTGCAATGACTGAAGTCCGTTTTCCGCTCTGGTTTGCCCCTACTGTTGTACCTGAGTCCTCCACCTACTCCGCCACCTATTCTGCCAGCTCCGCCTCCTCCTATATTGTTGCCTTTTGCCCTAGAATTTTCGCCACCCTTCCCAGCTCCCAGGGCTTCATGTCCCTGATGATTGTGGCCAGTTTGGTGTGCGTTTTGTTCCACAGATCTACTTGGAAACAAAATACTGACCGTTTAGGACGTCTCTTTGTTTTGTTGGGTCACTTGGCCTTGTTGTATCACCTTTGGCATGTGTCTTTCCCCCCAGCGACCTCCTGCGCTACAGTTTCCTGACATTATCTGAGTAAAGCCTAGATTTTTTGTGAGTTTCTTCTACTGTTGGGTGGCTAGAGTTAGCCTAATCCTCTCAGAGTTGTCACCCGTTGAAGCGGTCCACTATGCTGGTAATTTTGTATCCCTTCTAGCCTTGGTTGTTACCTTCCTTAAAGGGTGTGCTGAGGGTGTTGCGCGGCTCCCCTCACTCAAGACGCTCATAAAGTGTGCAGTACCTGCCACTACCGGTCTCACTCTCCATTTTTCACGGGATTCCAAATCTAAAAATGAGATCTTCAACATGTGTCTAGCCTTAGGGCCCGCCTGAAGTCTCAAGGCAAGGACTTAGCTGACGTCATCCTCCTCCAGCTGCTGTACAGTAAACTTTCAGAGAGAGCTCACCAAGGGTTACTCTCCATGGGTGAGAATAATAGATCCCTCCTGGAATCTCTCCCAGCGTTGGAAACCTTTTTCAAATTCTGTGAGTATCACCCTGCTACCTTTGAGAATTATAACTCCTTTGTACACTTGTCCCAAGGAGACCTCACTACAGATCAATATTTGCGCCTGTTTCAAGAGCGATCATCAAGGTTATAATCTCTTGAACTGTTGAAAATGGCCCTTCTCCGCAAGTCCCTAGACAATACTAGTGCTTCCCTTGGCATATGTGATAACCTACCCCCCTCCTTATCTGGGACATGCTCAATACTTGCATCCCTGTTGACTATCAGCCTCTGTGCCACCAAACTTAATTGTACCGCTGAACTCCAGATCCTAGAACTTGATGACTCTATCACTGTGGGGCACCAACATGTTTCCGATCCAGTGGTGACATATCCAGCTGAGACACTGGCCATTATGGACACTTCCAACCTGATTCTAGAGGGCACTACTTCCATAATCTCCCAGTACCGCTTGGAACCAGCAGTGGGCACTCTGGAAGGTGAGACTGAAACCTCCGTCATAGGTGAGGGTCACCTCACCACTGGCCCTGCACCACCGCGCTCCCACGGAGACCCCTCACTTTTGTCCTCAAAAGTAAAGGGAGTTAGTAAGTTTAACCATTTGATTCAGAGCATTCATTTCCTCCAGGGTATGGACTTGCCGTTGCCATTTTAGAATCTATGCCCTCTGCCCAACCTGTCATCCCAGTTGGCCTAGCTGATCAACTTTTTCCTATAACTCCAGAGTCACCTCTTGTGGCGGATTCCATCCAAAAACGAGTAGAGATCCATGAAAGGATGATCGAAGAAGAGATAGCTGTGGCTAACCACACCAAAAGCTTGGCTGTCCTGACTGGTGTAGTATCATGTGATAAAGACCTTCCTCCCGCTGAACATAGAGCATTAAGCTACCCCACACCATACAAGTCCCGTTGACAACTTTAAGGCAATGTGAAGTCATACGTAAAAACTTTTTGGGGATACTCCACATTATACGCCGCCCTCTGGGCTTGGAGCCATCCTGTCATCCTTTGGCTCTGAGGCAAATAAACCCTCCTCTGCTTACTCATTGTTCAATGATCCTTTTCTTCTTAGGGAAGAGCTTTCAAGCACTCACTTTGGTGGACACTGGTGCAACCAAAAACTTCATTTGCCAAGAGTTGGCAGAGGCCCTAGAGCTACTCCTGAGAGTTGGTCAGTTTGTGAAGGGTGGTGCATCTCAAACCATTCCAAGTTACCGTGTGTTAACACCTGTCCCTTTAATTGCAAGTGATGGTTACTTTGTTGAGAGCTTCTCCTAGATAAAGAACCTCCTATACCCTATTATTTTAGGGGTTGGCTGGTGGCGCCGATTTGACATTGCCACTAACCTCCTAAAATCTATCATGCATGCACAATTTCCTGGTGGAGTTACGGTTACCATCCCTTGCTTAGATGAGAGCGCCACGGTGCTCCCCAGAAGGTGAGGCCCCTCTCCTAAGGTGGGCCTAGCCCCTACTCAACCTATTGATGCCCTGACCCCAACACTTACTCTGCCAGAATGCATTCGTGGATATGCTGATCTGTTTGATCCCACAAAGGCCCGCCCACTCCTAAGCACTTCAATTTGACTTTGAGTTTAAGTTGACCGTGGATCTTGTCAAGATATCCTCTCCAATTTACCCCTTGTCCCCAAGGGAGGAGGCTGCCTTGGACTTTTGGGTAGACGACATGCTCTCTAAGGGTCAAATCTTTAAGAAATCCTCACCTGTGTGCTCCCCACTACTCTTTGTAAAGAAATTTGATGGCCCACTTCATCCCTGCGTTGATTATGGCAATTTGAACAACGTAACATTGCCTGACCCCAATCCGCTCCCTTTGGAGCAACAGATTACCCACTACGTGGAGAAGGCTATGGTTTTTGGCAAGCTTGACTGTCTCAACACTTTCAACCATATCTGCATAAAAGAAGGCCAGGAGTGGTTGACCGCTTTTTGCACTCAGAAAGGTATCTACCAGTTCAGGGTTATGCCATCTGGTTTGAAGAACGCTCCCGCCTGCTTTCAGAGGCTCATTGATGCTGTCTTGGGAGACCTTATGGGTACATGCGCGATTGCATACATGGATGACATACTGGTTTTTCGCCAGATGAAATCTCATGCCCGCCATCTTGTGTCTGTCATGGAGAGACTTTCACAGGCAAACCTTACAATTAAGGCTAGAAAGTGTGAGTTCTTCCAACCCAAGGTCGAGTTATTAGGAAACATTATTTTCTCCCATGGTCACATGATCGCCTCAGATAAGGAAGAAGCTATCCGTGATTGGGTTACCCCCTCATCTCTCACAGAGTTACGCAGCTTCCTTGGGACATGTAACTTCCTCAAGAAGTTCACCCCAGCTCTCAGAAGTTGCCGCCCCTCTCTACACCGTTTCAGGGAAGAAGATTTTTAGCTGGACTAATGAATGCAACGCTGCATTCCACGCTGTCAAGTCCATTCTATTATCCAGCCCAGTGTTGGTACATGAAGACCCCAGCCGCCCCTTCATTGTCGCCACTGATGCTTCCAACTTTGGGGTGGGAGCTGCTCTGCTACAAGAGGGGGAGGATGGAGTGGAACGGCCTGTTGCTTACTTTTCTAAGAAAATGACCCTGGCGCAGCTCAACTATGCAATATATGATAAGGAACTCCTTGCAGTTGTGGAGGCAGTACAACACTGGCGCCACCATTTGCATGGGTCTAAGTGGCCATTTACTGTCCGTACTGACCAAAAGCATTGATGTACTACCGCGCCCCAGAAGCTATCCCTCGCCAGTCCCGGTGGTTAGAAATTCTTTCAGTGTTTGACTTTAGATATGACTTCATTAAGGGCACACAGAACATGTTACCTGATGCTCTATCCCGGAACCCTGCCCTAGCACCTGACTCAGCACTAGCTGATGCCCACAATGCCCAGGTGTTGATTAAGCCGGAACATACGAAGGAGAGCCCACTGTCCAACCCCCACTCTGCTTACAATGGAACCTTTGGAAGGTGACACTGACACACCTTCCCGTGTTAGGTTGTCCCAACCTCTGTCAGCTGACTATGATAAGATTAAGCAGTCCTGCCATAGAAATGGCAAATCACTGGACAAAGGCTACCAGTTGATGGATAGTGTCATCCTCCATCAGGGCAAGTGGTGGGTACCTCCTGGACCCCTGCGTGAGGAAGTGATCCGTGAAGCTCATGACCCTCCAACTGCTGGCCACCCTGGCAAGGACAAGACGCTTGAGTTAGTACGTCGCTCCTACAGTTGGAAAGGTATTGCCACTGACATGGCAAAATTCACAAAGTCCTGCTTGACGTGCAACCGGTCAAAGCCAAGCTTCCTGAAGAGTGCTGGTTTGCTTGTTCACCTCAAAGCTGCTGAGGGCCCGTGGACATCAGTGTCTTTCGATTTTATTGTAGAACTTCCCTTGTCCCAGGGTTATGATGCAGTAATGGTTGTGGTGGACCGTTTCACAAAGATAGCCCATTTCATCCCCTGCAACACCACCATTACTTTGGTTGAGACAGCCCGCCTCTTTATAGATCATATCTTTTGCTTACATGGTCTCCCCCAAGGAGATTATCAGTGATCGGGGCCCAAAATTCACTGCTCAGTTCTGGGAATCCCTGCTTTCCATCCTCAGCATCCGCCCCTGTCGCTCCACAGCCTTCCACCCTCAGTCAGATGGACAGAAGGAGAGGGTGAACCAAGGTTTAGTGAAATTCTTGCGTATTTATTCCAATGCTGAACAGAACAGTTGGTCCTCTCACCTCCCACTGGCGCAATTTTATTGTAATAACCTTACCCATGCCTCTAAAGCAATTCCCCTTTCTTTGCAAATTATGGTTACAACCCCAGTTTCAACCTAAGTCCGCGGATTGAGTCCAACGTAATCACTGCCAATGAGCGCGCTAAAGAGCTCAGGGCCAACATCAGGCAGTGAAGGACCATCTCGTTAATGCTGTGAGGATCTACAAAGCATATGCTGACTAAAAGCGCCGTGAAGGACCTGAGTAATAGCCTGGTGACTTGGTATGGTCAGCGACAAGAATCTCCACCTGAAGCAACCCTGCTGCAAGTTTGGTCCCAAGAGTGTTGGACCCTTCAAGATCCTCAATAAAGTTGGCCCATCAGCTTACCAGGTTGACTTACCACCCTCAATCAAAGTGCTCAGCACCTTACATGAATGCCGCATGACCCCCTTCAATGGTCCCATGTCACCTCACCCATATCCTGTGATAGTGGATGGTGAGCCCCAATATGAGATTAATACCATTTTTTGCTTCTCGCCCATCCCGGCGCCGCCTGCAATACTTGGTGTCCTGGAAAGGATATGATGAGACAGAGAACAGCTGGGTATCTTATTGGGACATGACCAATGCTCAGGATTTAATTCATGACTTCCACTCTAGATTCCAAGATGCCGCAGGACCTGCCACCAAAGCCTCTTTAAGTTCCATAAAGTTACCCATTCCCCACAAGAACTTTGCCTTGGCTAATGTCCCCTCAGGTGGTGTAGAACCCCGTCCAAGAGCGGAGGGTGATGTCACAGCTAGTGACATAATTCCTGGAATTAATTGCCCTTTGAAAGCCAAATCCAGCAAGCCCTTGGAGAAGAGACCAGAAGCTTTAAGGGTCACCAATGACCTATCTAAGGTCATTGACAAAAAATGGGTTTTGGCTTTGCCAGCCAAGGATGAGGAAAATGGCTTAATTGAGGCAAAAGCCAAGGCGGGAACCAAATTAAGACCCAAAAATCACAAGATATGAGGCTTTGAAATCTGGCCAAATTTTTTAAAATTTTGATTTTGTTGAAAAACGACGAATTTGTAGCTCATATCAGATTCCAATAACCGTTGGAATCTTCGTTAAGCAACCCCTATAAATTTAGTCCCAAGATGAGAAAGGCTTTGCTTTTATCAGATACAAAGATTATTCTAATAAAGTTTAGGAAGTTGGGCACATTTCCTGTATTTTGGTTTTTTCTGAAAAATACAACTCTGCAAAGTTCTTCAATGGCTGGAGTCCGTTTTTCGCTCTAGTTTGCCCCTAATGTTGTACCTGAGTCCTCCACCTACTCCGCCACCTATTCTGCCAGCCCCGCCTCCTCCTATTTTGCTGCCTTTTGCCCTAGATTTTTCGCCACCCTTCCCAATTCCCAGGGCCTCATGTCCCTGATGATTGTGGCTAGTTTGGTGTGCGTTTTGTTCCACAGATCTATTTGGAAACAAAATACTGACCGTTTAGGACGTCTCTTCGTTTTGTTGGGTCACTTGGTCTAGTTGTGTCACCTTTGGCCTGTGTCTTTCCCTTCAGCGACCTCCTGCGCTCCAGTTTTCCTGACAGATACAGTCTAAATGGGATACCAGCTGTACTCAGTGCCGTCATCTTTTCCAGGACACCAAATATTAGATGGAGGCGTCAGATAAGTGGGAAGTAAGAGCAGAATCTATCTCATATTGGAGTTCAATATCTACTATGACAAGCTCAGGGTGAGATGGCATGAGACCATCGAAGGGGGTTAGGAGGCACTGATGTAGGGTGCTGAACAGTTTAATGGAAGAGGGTAGGTCAACCTGGTAAGCTGATAGGCCAAACTTCTTGATGATTGTGAAGGGTACAAATGCTTGGGGCCTATTTTTGCGGCAGGGTTGCTTCAGGTGGGGGTACTTATTATTGATGATGACCAAGTACCAGGTTTGTAAACAGGGTCTTTGCGGTGCTTGTGGTCAGTGTATGCTTTATAGATTCTCACATCACCAACGAGATAATCCTATAATGCCTGGTGTACATCTCCGAGATTTTTAGCGCGCTCATTGGCAAAAACAACGGTGGTGTAAGTCCAGGGGAACGTCCCCTGTGTGTCAGTTGGGACCTCTTCCCATTTCTGAGTAAAAAGGCTCTGAAGAGGGTGGTTGTACCCCTCGTCACTCAGGGCGACCTCGCCCATGTGGTAGACAAGCGCTGGGTAATAGCCCTCCCTCTTTGGATCCCTCCCCTGGTGCCCACACTCACTTCGCCCAAACTTGTATGTCTGATCAGGGAAATTTGCGCCAATATCACTGAAATGAATTCGATCAGTCTAAAAATGAGTGGAAATGAGCCTAATTATCAAATCCACATAGTCAAAAAGGGACAAAGATTGATTCATCAGCCAGAATCGCCAATGTTTTCAATTCAGCCAACACCGTGATTGTCAAAATTAACCCCCTCCCAAAATTGTTGGGGATGATCTCCAATGTGCAGGTAGCAGCATTGGACACCATCAATGATAGTTTGAAGCTCCCTTCCAGAAAATTGGGTGTTGCAGCCAATGCAACGCCTTTGACCAAAAGATTGGCCCAGTGACCAGGCATCGGCAGGTTGGGCATCCCAAATATGTTCCCAACAAATTGGGACTGCCCCTATGAGCGGTGCCTTTTGGGATTCCCATTGCTCGACAGGCCAGACGCCATCATTCCAACCACTGAAAACTCAGTTGAGGCTTGGTTTGGGCATTTGGGGTCAAACTGACAGTGACTCAGCCTGCCACCAAATTCTTTGATGTCAATTTCCAGTGAGTTATCTTCCCCCATTCCCAAATGTTTTGCTGGTTAGGTCAAACTTGAGGGACCTGATCTTGCTTTTTTCCCCATCAATTGACCACTATTTAATCAGTTGCATCGCACTGAGAATATTGTTGGTCAATTTTTTTTTTTTTTCATTAAAATTCTTTTTCCAAAATTCTATTTTCTTGTGTTGGAAAATAAACCGCCTTTTCTACCAGCACTCACACACCCCTTGGGGTTAATGGCCGTATTCATCTGGTATCTTATTATGTGCCTGTATGAGATTCTGGCACACCAGAAGTTTTTGGCGAAACTTCTCTCAAGTTTTATATCCATTGTACCAGCAGCAGTGCTTTTGCATTCTTGTTTGCTGTTAAGGTGCTCCAGCATCTCAGCCAGCAGGCTGGTCTAATTCTAACTTTCTGTTTTCCTGACATAATCAACCAACCATTATTCCAAACCATTTCTGCCTTTCTCTTTGATATTGGCGTAGCAATAGCCCCTTCTTTTCAGCTAAACCAGGTTGTGAAGAAATTTTCCCTGTTCATAATAGCTTAGTTCCACTCAAAATGTCAAATCCACACCCCATAGTTGCCACGGTTTATTGTGCCCATGTCAGTAGAATCTGACAATTTGATTTGCAACGAGCTTATTCCCACTATGAACATAGTGGTTCCCCCTGGCTCCACTACCATCTCTTTGGTATCACTTGGATCATCCACAAATACCAATAAAGAGAACTTTGCTTACTTCTTATTACCCATGAAGATTTTTTTAGGTCTGACCATTTCTCTTTTGAGGCCTTGGTGGATACCGGAGCCATGGGCAATTTTATGAGAGTTAAACTGGATCAACAATTGGAACCTGACCTGGATGCAGGCCCCTCAGTGATGGTTGCGTCGTCAGCCTCCCAAACCTCATATCTAGTTCTCCAGACAGTTACATTCTCAATACACCAGTTCAGCTTCTGTGATCAGTTATCAGCAATGACAAACTTGTTGTTCCCAGTTATCTTAGGAGTTGGATGTTGGCATTGTCAACATGTTAAAATTCATCTAGAGTCAAATATGTTGTCTTTTGCCAATGATTAAACTGAGGGAATTTCCTTTATTAATACTATCAAGAAAGCCCAAGGTCGTAGCTCCATAACTTCCCTCATTTCCCCTTCAGGCCTTCCATCCAATTTCTGAAGAATTGATGCACTACTGGAGTATTTTTGATTCCAAGAAGGCAGACCATCTTCCCCCTCACACCAAATTTGCC
The DNA here is from genome assembly GCA_022478985.1 of Massospora cicadina. Lineage (NCBI taxonomy): Eukaryota > Fungi > Entomophthoromycota > Entomophthoromycetes > Entomophthorales > Entomophthoraceae > Massospora > Massospora cicadina. The sequence goes on from JAKSZP010017167.1 coordinate 54,290, forward strand.
TGTGGATTCTGTACAACGGTACAGTTGGTGAATATCAACTGCCCGTTATATCTTCACACAGCGGAGGAGGAGGCTGTGCTTAACACTTGGTTAAATGATATGTTTAAAAAAGGTTAATTGTTTAAAGTGACATCACCAGTCGCATTCCCCATCATCTTTGCTAAAAAAGCCAAAATGTTCCCTCCGCCCATGTGTGGACCATGGCAACTTAAACAAATTTACAGTTCACAATCCCTACCCCCTGCCCCTGGTTCAGAAAATCAGCCAAGCAATTGCCAAATCTCGTGTGTTCTCTAAATTGGATCTTTTCAACGCCTTCAACCAGATTCAGATAATGGAAGGGCAAGAATGGCTAACAGCGATCTGGATGAAGAGAGGCATTTTCCAATTCCGCGTGATGCCCTTTGGACTGAAGAATGTTCCCACTACATTTCAATGAATGATTGACAGTGTACTGGGTGATATCTGGTTCACTTGCATGGTCGCATATATTGACAACATTCTGGTTCACTCCCTGACTCCCAAACAACATGCTTTTGGCTTGAAAGCGGTCATTGCTGTCTTGCACAAGGCAGGCTTGTTCGTTAATCCTTCCAAATTCAAGTTCTATAAGGAAGAAGTTACCTTTCTTACGAACCTCATTCTTAAGTTGGCTACGCGATTCCCCCTTTAAAGTTGGATGCTATCTGGGAATGGCCTACCCCAACAACCCAGAAACAATTAAGGAGTTTCTTGGGAACCACTATTTTCCTATAAAAAGTTTCCTGGCTCTTTTAGTTTGCAGCCCCACTCCACCCCCTCACTGGCAAGAATGTACCATTTCATTGGACGCCCAAATGCCAGCAGGCGTTCAAGTCGATCAAGGAAGTGTTTTTATCACTTCCCATCCTGAAACATGCAGATCCTGCAAAGCTATATATTTTCAGGTGCAATGCCTCATTTGTGGCAGTGGGGCAGTGTGGCTCCAAGAGCATGAGGGCTTGGAACATCCAGTCACCTATTTTTCCCAAAAATTTCATCTATGGAGCAATCCTGAGCCATCTACAATAAGTAGTTGTCAGCTGTAGCATGAGCATTGACTCATTGGCAGTACCTGTTACAGGGTTCTCAACATGAGTTAATTGTTCACATGGATCACCAAGATCTCTTGTATTTCCATAAACCTCAAAAATTGGTGCATCGACAAGCCAACATATTGGGACTTATGCAGTTTCAATTTTAAATACCAATTTGTAAAAGGTGCGCTTAATGTACTTCCCAATTTCTCAGCCGCAACCCCGCCCACTGTCCCATGGATTCAGAAGAAGTGGACCTCATTACCGTGATTCCCACTGCCCAAATTTTGTCAATTGTTCCCCCCATCATATCTTCCATCGCCCTTGCTTCCAACGCCCCGCTTGTTGCTCAGGTCTTAGCTGGCCAAATGACCTTCAAAAAGGGGTGGAGTTATTCGAGCAATTGGCCCTTCAAAATCATAAATACTCTCTGTACTTCTTGGTTGAAAGACTCATCTTTTTGGTCACAAATTTGGGTTCCCCCTCTTTTCTGAGCTGAGGTATTTCATGTGCATCATGACCCTCCCACGATTGGCCACCTGGGCAACAAAAATGCATCAAATTGATAAAGCAAACCTATAACTGGGCGGGCATAACTAAGGAAGTTCCAGCTTGGATCCAAATTTCATTAACTGTGCCCGCGCAAAGTTGAACTGCTCAGTAAGGAAGGGTCTCCTACACCCATTACAACAGGCGGAGGGTCCATGGACATTGGTGTCCGTGGATTTTATTGTCAACCTCCCCAGTTCTAATGGATTTACGGCAGTGATGGTGGTGGTCAATAGCTTCACCAGATTTTCCCTATTTATTCCCTGTACTTCTGCAATCACATCTGAAGAGTCTGCTCATCTCTTCATACGCCATGTGTTCTCAATGTTTGGCCTCCCACAGGAGATCATTAGAGACCGTGGACCCCAATTTACAACTAAGTTTTAGAATGAGCTTTTATCCATCCTAAAAATCACCCCCTGTCATTCCACCACTTACTATCCTCAGTCCGACGTACAAACCAAGTGGGTTAACCAAATTTTAGAACAGTATTTGCATTGTTAAACCTCAGATGCCCAGGATACTTGGGCTGAGGACCTCCCTCTCACCCAATTTTATATAACAACAGTACTTAAGCCTCAACAGGGCTCTCCCCTATGAAGCAACGGTAGGTTATAATCCCTCTTTTTGGTTGGTACCTGTATACGCCCAGATGTTCCTGCTGCCACAGAGCATGTTGAGCATATCCAGTCTACCCAGTCCTTAGTGTGGGAGCACCTCATAAAGGCTATCGATGATTATAAATGATTTGCGGATTGCAAATGGCTTCCTGGTCATGATATCACAGTGGGTTCTCACATTATGTTAGAAACTCACCATCTTCAGATGCTGGTACCTTACCAGAAGTTTGCAAGCAAGCGTTCAGGTCCAAACCTGGTGGAGGAAGACTTGGGAAATGGTGCTTTTCAGTTGAAGTTGCCAGCTCATTGGAAACAGCACCCATCTTCCACGTGTCTCTGTTGTCCCCATTAAAGGAGATCATCCCCGCTGAACTTGAACCAATTGTGATAGAGGATGCAGAAGAAGCTGAGGTGGAAAACATATTAGCATCTCATAAATCCCAGTGGTCAGTTCAGTATCTCATGGCCTGGAAATGATATCCAGCTTACAAGAACAGTTGAGTTAAGGCTCATTATTGTGCTAACTGCATGGAACTGGTCAAAGCGTTTCATGAATCCCACCCCAGCGCCCCCCGTCCCCCCCAAAAAGTTGCAATAGTCATGGCGATAAAACTACCCAAGGCGCACAAAAATGTGGCCCTTGTGCAGTTTCCGGGAAGTGGTGCCCTTCCTTTGATAAATTGTAAGGGTAATGTAAGTCCAGGGGAACGTCCCCTGTGTGACAATCAGGCCTTCTTCCAATTTCTGAGTAAAAAGCTCCAAAGAGGGTGGCTGTACCCCTCATCATCCAGGGAGACCTCGCCCACATGGTAGAAAAGCGCTGAGTAACAACCCTCCCTCTTCAGATCCCTCCCCTGGTGCCCACACTCACCTCGCCCAAATCTTGTACATCTGATCAGGGAAATTTGTGCTGAGATTGCTGAAATGAAGTTGATCAGTTCAAAAATGAGTGGAAATGAACCCGATGATCAGAATCCACATATTCAAAAAGGAACAAAGATTGATCTATCGGCTGGAATTGCTGACAGTTTTAAATCTGGACAACATTGTGATTGTCAAAATTAACCCCTTCCCAAAATTGTTGGGGATGATCTCCAATGTGCAGGTAGCAGCATCAGACACCATTGACAATAGTTTTAAGCTCCCTTTCAGCTAATTGGGCATTACAGCCAATGCAACGCCTTTGACTAACAAATGGCCCAGCGACCAGGCATGGGCAGGTTAAGCATCCCAAACCTGTTCCCAACCAATTGGGACCACCCCTATATGGGGTGGTTTTGGGGAATTCCGCTGCTCGTTGGTCCAAATGCTGTTGCGCCAACCACCGGAAAAGCAGTTGAGGCTTGGATTAGGCATTTGAGGTTGAACTGACAGTGACTCGGCCTGCTGCTTAATTTTTTGATGTCAATTCCCAGTGAGTCATCTGCCCCATTCCCAAATATTTTGCTGGTTAGGTTGAACTTGAGGGACCTGACCTTGGCTTGTTTCCTCATCAATTGACCACTATTTAATCAGTTGCATAGCACTGAGAAAATTGTTGGTCAATTTTTAATTAAATTTATTGCAGGGAAGGCCGACCATGGGACGGACACTTTTCAAATATGACTCAGGAAAGATAAACTTAGTACCAGGGGAGGCACTCCAGAGAAGCTATGCTATCTCTTGTTGCCAGCGGGAACGCCACTTATGGGGAGGGTGGGAACTTGTGAAGGGGCCGTAGCCACTATTGAGCACGTGTGGAGGAAGGGGTCTGATTTGATGAACCAGACTGGGAACCAGGAGGAGACCAGCTGTCGGTGACGCGGTGGGAGATATCCAAACATCCATGCTTGAAATTGGTCCACCAAATGAGACCGGAATCTGTGGACAGCTTCTGGAGAGAGGTGGGGATGGAGCCAGCGATGGCATCCAAGACAATCGTGTGGATAGTCCACATGGCGATTGCAACCACCAGAGCACGGAGGGAGGGTGGGAGGGGAGGCCATTGATGAAGCAAACATATCTCTTGACAGACTGAAGGGATGCGTTTGATCCTGGCCTAGCAGACGTTGGACTTCGCGCCATATCACTTTAGAGGTGGGGCACTTCTCCAGGCGGTGGAACAGCGTTCCATACTGGCCACACACGACACAGGATGAGTGTAAAGTGTTAGAGCGCTCAGCTGTATGATACACCCGCCTCAGGCAGCGCCACACATGGGAGCGGACTTGAGGCTGCAACAGAGGATAATGTGCATATTTCCAGATAGTCTTTTGGGTCTCAGTGGAATAAGGGATGTCCATCATGTCCAGGTAGTCCACCCTGGATAGGATATGGGGTCGAATGGGGATCATGCCATCATGGATGGGTAGCTCCTGTACCTCATGTGTGAACTGAGGAGAGGGGCGGCCTCTTCAGGTTGTATGTCCGCTAATACGAATTTTCCACTCTGCGCTTCTCATGGAGAGTAGGATTCGTTTGTAGTGGGTTTTAGTCCCGTGAGGACCTGTGGCCGATGTGTGTGATGCGAGGTATTTCATCAGGGAGTGGGGGTTTGATGGGTTGTTGAGGCCCAAGGCTCAGGAGAAGTTGGAACGGGCCGCGCGGGACCAGTGTTGGGATGGGAGTGTAGGAGCGGTGACAGCCGCGATCCAAGTGCCCAGGATCTTGGCAGCATGGGCTTTGAAGTTAAGCAGGCCCATGCCACCTTGATGATGAGGGCCAAACATGACCTCTAGCCATACTGGTGGAGGGCGGCCTGACCAAAGCCATCCTTGCAGCAAAGCATACAGGGATTTGAAGAAGCTTGGTGAGAAGGGGATGGCGTGGGCTCCGAACCAGACTTTGGATAGGAGCATAGAGTTGGCAAGAACAATCCTGCCAGTGAGGGTAGTAGGGTGGGCTCTGAGAGAGGCGATTCGCTTCATCACGTTGTCCAGTATACGGCATTCCATTACTGCTGACGCATATCCGCCTGCCTCCATCCACACGCCCAGATGGCGCACCGGTCCTATGGAAGGATGTGGCATGAAGGGGAGCACCAGTGGAGTGGTGTGTGTTGAGTTAGTAATGCGTGGACGTGGGCGAGCAGATGGGCCAGGTTGGGAACTAATTTCTGGGGCCCAGCAGTTCTGAAACTGACCGAGGAGGATGATTTCGGTTTTGGAGGCGTTCAGTGCCGCGTTGCTTACCTGGGAATATTCCTGGATGAGGGCTTCAAGCGCGTGTGCATCTTTGTTATTAGACACCCCCACCACGCAATCATCTGCAAATGCCATCATCTTGACTGGGGTTTGTCCTGGCACATGGACCCCAGTGAGTTGGGCATTCACATTTCTTAGTAGTAGGTCAAGGCTGAAGTTGTATAAGAGTGGGCTGAGGGGGTCCCCTTGTCGCAGGCCCCTTTGAGGGCGGACTACTTCCGTTAGGAAGCCTGGGCCACACACTGCCATTGTTGCAGATTCCGTGAGCAGCATCACCCAGTCTATGAAGCGGGGTGGTAGGCGGGATTGATGGAGGCAGGCCCTAAGGTATTCCCAGTTTACTCTATCATAGGCCTTTTGTTGGTCCAAGAATACAAGTGCCCCAGAGGCTGTAGACTGACATACATTAGCCACAGAGTGCACGTTATCCCAAATTGACCTTCTGGGGATGAAACCAAATTGTTCTGGGGAGATGGTGGCAGATGCTACAGTCCCTAAATGGTTAGCCATGATTTTTGTTAAAATTTTGGTGTCTGTGTTTGTTAGAGAAATGGGGCGCCAGTTGGCTAAGTCAAGCTTATCCCCTTTCTTGAAAAGTGTGACAGTAAAGGACTCATGTCCTTCTGGTAGGAGGCGCATTTCCAACAGGCTTTGGTTGAGTGAGGCTAGAAGCAATGGGGATATATTTGAAATATTTTTTGTAGAACTCTAATGGAATGCCATCCGGGCCTGGGCATTTTCGGTTTGGCACACCATGAATGGCTGTCCATAATTTGTTTGGAGTAATTAAATTCATTATTTCCGGGTATCAGAAAATGGTGCAGATATGAGCTCAGTCAAGAAATTCCGCCATTTCGGCCGGCTGAATTGGTTTGGCTCAGTATAACTCGGAGTAATATTTTTGCATTTTGATTGCCACTTTGGCCGGTGTGTCTGCAATGGAATTATCCGATTTTTGCACCTGTGTTTCAGGCCTCGCTCTGGCGTGGTGCAAAATTTTTTTTAAAGAAGTATGTGGTGCACTTGTCGCCTTTAGTGATGTGTGTGGCCCTGTATTAGGCACAAACCTGATGTTTGTGTTGCCTTTTGAGTGCATTGAGGTGGGCGGCTGCCTCCGCTCACTTCCGGCCCCATGCAGGGCTGTATCCTGTGGCTGGAATGTTGGACTCCAAGTGGGGCAATTCTGCCAGAGCGCGCGAGATAACCGCCGATGTGGCTCGTGAGCATCTGGAGGAGAGATGGCAATAGTGGCGGATGGTGTCCTCTTTGAAAGTTGCCCATATGGAAATGGGGTCCGCGCAAAACGGTGCAACAAACAAATTCGCCAAAGTTGCCTCTTCCACCCATGTAGAAAATCCTGGCGACGTGAGCTCGGTGGGGTGGATTTTGCACCAATGTGGGGCCTTTGCAACTGTGACGGGTAAGTGGTATGTTATCGAGACCAGTTGGTGGGCAGAGAATTCCATTTTTGTTGTTTTGAAGTGGGAGATGTGGGGTTAGAATTTCGCTGGTGTTAAAATAAGGTCAATGCGGGTCAAGGACCTTAATTGGCCGTTGTGGACGTGGGGACGTATCATGTTTTTGAGCAGTGGGGCATGTCGCAGCAGCGCATCCATTAACCCAAGGGTGGCTTTTAGAATGTGTAGTTCTATGTGACCCTGTGGGGCATTGGGTGAGGGCGGCCACCGGTCCATTGGTGAGGTTAGCCAACAGTTCATGTCACCAACTAGGAAAGAATCAGGGGGTAATGGGAGGGATTTGACTGACAAGAAAAATTCCTGACGCTCGTGTGCACTGTTTGGGGCATAAATGTTGATGATTGTGTGCGCAACGTCAGCCCATGAGAAGGTGATGACGAGCACTCAGCCATTTAGGAATGTTTCTGAGGATGTGAATTTGAAAAAATTATTTTTCTGAATTAGCACCCCACAGTGCTTCAACCAAAAGGATAGGGATGGAAGGAGCATTGTTTTCCAAGCTTCCTCAGAACCTCGTGGACAGTGGGACTCCTGGATGGCCAGGATATCCACGGGCTTTCACAGCAGCGTGGGTGTTAGCAGCAATGCTATCAGGGTTTTTGTTAATTTTTGTGGAAAGAGTCGCATTGGCTTTGGCCTTTGCTTTTTGTTTTCCCGACGTCGGACGAATTTTTTGCGGTGCAGATAAGTTCAGTGCACCGTCGAGCGGGGCAAAATTTTTTTTTTCAATTGGGATAGGTCCCAAGTCAGTTTTGACTGGAGCTTGGGTGCAGCAATTGGGTGAGATTGAATCTTCCATCAGATCCTCAGATTGAGTGGCCCACTCGGCATGGGCCTCCCAATCTGATTGGGTGATGGATTCCCAAGTTGCTTCCGCCATGAAGGTCTCCATGTCCTCCTGGCGTTGTGAGTGTGGGATGGTGGTGGTGGCCTTGGCCGCTTGCTTAGCCACGGCTCTACAGGCCTGCTTGGCCTTCTTCTGCTCCTGTGGGGAGATGGGCTTTACCAATAGGTAGCAGCCTTGTGCTCCCCACGGGAAAGCCTCCTTGGTGCTTGTGGTTGGTTCGTAGTGCATCTCTCCGCTGGCCATAGCCACCGAGGGGTGCTCTTGGAATGTGACGCCCTCCTTGATGGGGCATGCGTGCGCCTTATGGCCAAACATGTCACAGTGGGTGCAAATGGGGGGCGCGCTGTCCACGGTTACCTGGAATGGGTGGGTGGTGTGCCCTGCAATATCAATAAAGGTGGAGTGTGGGATCTGGGTTAGGTCCTTCGCAATCTCCTCAGTTGGGGTCAGAACTGCGATGGCTTTGTCAGTGCACAGGTGTGGCATCAGCGTGAAACGTTGCATTTCAAAAGATTGTATTTCGCTGTATATGGCGAGACCATCTTTCAGGTGTTGCTCCAAAATGTCACGTTTTACCGTAGTAGGCAAAAAGTCAAACGTGAGGAAAATTTGGTTTGATTTTGTCCATCTGGTGCATTTGGTTTCAATGACCTGTTGCCCTTCGGGAAGGTCGACCACTATGCGCACTGCTGCAGCCTTGTCTGCTGCTATTTTGCTTTCAAAACCCAGGTCCAGCCAATCGCGCGACATGGAGTGAGGTGCAATGTACACCGCGGTCAGGAAAATTTGTGTACATCTTCACAAAATTTTTCCCATAAGGCCATATTTTGGATGTCCAGATACACACGGACTCTGAATTCCACCAATGAAAGTGGCTGAGAGTGTGGCGTGTTGATGTACTGGTTGCATCATGCTTGCCACGCGAGTATCTCTGGGGAAATTGTGACCGCCAGTTTTTTTAGATTTTTTTCTATTCCACCAGATTCTCCGGAGCGTTTTCAAACGTTAGAGGCTGCGGGCCTTCCGCCTGCTCCTCTTGCCTTACTTGCCCAACTGCTCCCAGACATGGGCGCAGACTAATCTCCTCTTATGAGATTATCAAACTAGATTGAGTCTTGAATTGAATGGGTTGCAAAAGTGTTTGCAACGAGAAAGAAAAGTTTTCTTGTTGGTCAATTTTTCTTTTCTTATTTTTATTAAAATCTTTTCCCAAAATTCTATTTTCTTGTGTTAGAAAATAAACCGCCCTTTTTCTTGCACTCACACACCCCTTGGGTTTAATGGCCATATTCATCTGGTATCTTATTATGTGCCTCTATGAGATTCTGGCTCACCAGCAGTTGTTGGCAAAACTTCTCTCAGGTTTCATATCTGTCATACCAGCAGCAGTGCCTTTGGCATTCTGGTTTGCCAGTCAGGTTCTCCAGCACCTCGGACAGCAGCCCTGTCTAATTCTAACTTGCCGTTTGTCTGACAGATGGACTCAAACCATGAACTTAGTTAAAGCTGAGGTTGCACCCTTTTTAACAAAAAAGGGGGATTGGCTGTAGAGGTATTAGTAAGGTTTTTATAGTCAATTTGTGACAGCAGTATTGAGAGGCCCAATCGTTCTGTTAAGCATTGGAATAACTACGCAAGAATTGCTACAAAACTTGTTTCAACATCTCTGTTTGTTCATTGAAATGAGGGTGAAAGCTGTGGATGGCAGGGGCAGATGCCTAAGATGAACAGAAAGGCTTCCAAAACAGGGCATTAAATTGCAGGATGAAATCACTGATAATCTCCTTGAGGAGGACGAGTATGCAAAAGATCTAGTCCATAAAGAGGTATGTTGTCTAGATGGAGGAATTTGTGGTATTTTAAGGGCTGGAATGGGATATCCTCAATAAAGCGATCTAATTCAACAATTACTGAATTATAACCCTGGGATAATGAGAGTTCCACAATAAAATTAACGGACACTGAAGTCCAAGGGCCCTCTTTAGCTTGGAGGGGGCAAGCATCTCAAAGCTCTTCAAGTGACTAGGTTTTGACCAGTTACACGTCAATCAGGACTTTGTGAACTTGGCCAGATCTGTGGTGATGCCTTTCCAACTGTAGGAGCGGCGGATCAACTCAGGCGTCATGTCCTTAAAAAGGTGGCTGAAGTTGGAGGGTCATGAGCTTCGCAAATCACCTCCTCTCACAGGGATCCAGGTGATACCCACCACTTTCTTTGATGAAGGATGACCCCATCTAGCAACTGGAACCTATGTACAGGGGTTCTCCATCCTCTGGCTAGCCTGCTTAATTTTGTCATAGTCATCTGACAGGGGGTGAGACAACCTGATTTGGGAATGGGTGTCAGTATCTCCTTCCAAAGGTATCATCATAAGCAGAATAGGGGATTGATCTGCAGCACTTTTTCGGCAGTTCCAGATAGATCAACACCCGGTATTATGGGAGTCAACTAGTGCCAGGTCAGGGGCAAAGGCAAGGTTCCAGGATAGGGCATCTGGTAACAGGTTTTTAGTATCATTAATGAAAACATATTGGAAATCGAACTCTGACAGGATTTACAACCACCAGGACTGGCAAGGAGATAGCTTCTGGGGGCGTAGTAGTACATCAACGCCTTGTGGTCAGTGCAGACATTAAAGGGACAATTATAACCATGCAAATGGTGGCTCCAGTGCAGTACCGACTAAATAAAAGCAAGGATTTCCTTCTCATAAATAGCATAGTTGAGCTGCGCAAGGGCCATCCTATTGAAAGATAAACAACAGGACATTTGTTGAAACTGATGCTTAGGCGTTATACTTAAAGGCAAAGGTTTCTAAACTAAAAAAATGCTGTATGAAGAAAGCCGCCTTAGTAAACTTGTAAAAAGGACAGGTTAGGCAAGATGGCTATTTATTTTAAAATAGAAATAAGCACAATGTAGTATCACATACTCCCAAAGGCTTAACTTCTCAACTGATGATATCTTAAGCTAGGTTATACTCTAGCTATGTAAGAAAACCTACCCTCTTTTAATCCAGTCTAGTATCCCCTCCTACTGATGCTCCTATTGGTGCTTCTCATGTGTACTAAGCAGCACCTCAAAGTGGTAGACTAATTGACTAATTTAGTAAACTAGTTATTTGACAATTACCTAAGGCTCAACAGATTTCCATTGTAATTATGTGATCAACCGGTTTCATTAAAAGCTACTTCAGAACGCCAAAATAAAATAATACACTCCTATTAAATTTTTAAGTAGGTGTGAGGATAGAATAATGTATAAGAGTATATGTAGCAGAAGCAGATATAATTTGTCAAGGCAAAGAGCCTAAGTTATTAAAAAATAGAGGGGGTAGAAGTTGCATTGAGTGGATTATGGGTTTCGATCTGTTGGGTTTAAAATTCTCCAGAGGTGGTCTAGAAGCATCAAAAAGTAAATTATTACAACTTCGCTGAATCCTTAAGAATTCAAGTTCCATGTAAAAGACTCCTTAAACCATTGAATCCTGTTTCTTAGTATTAGTGGATTATAAATATACCATATATTTTATGAACTTATGGTTGGTTAAACCAATTGCAACAACGTTCTACACCATCATCCCTTTTTCAACAGAGCTGCTCCACTGAAAAGTCGGAAGCATCAGTGGAGTCAATAAAGGGACATCTGGGGTCTGCATGTATTAGCTTGGGCTGGACAAAAGTATGGACTTAACAGCGTGGAACGCGGTGTTGAATTCTGTGGTCTAACTGAAAATCTTTTTCAACATGCGGGGTAAAGAGAGGTGGCAGCTTTTGAGAAGCTGGGAGTGAACTTCTTGAGGAAATTACACATCCCAAAAGATGCGTAACTCAGTGAGAGATAAAGGAGTAGCCCAATTGTGGATGGCTGCTTCCTTATCTGGTGCAATTATGTGGCTATGGGAGAAGATAATGTTTCCTAAGAACTCGACCTTGGGTTGGAAGAACTCACACTTACTAGCCAGTCTTAATTGTAAGGTTTGCCTGTGAAAGTCTCTCCATGACAGACAAAAGATGGCGGGCATGAGATTGCATCTGGCGAAAAAACCAGTATGTCGTCCATGTATGCAATCGCGCATGTACCCATAAGGTCTCCCAAGACAGCATCAAGAACCTCTGAAAGCAGGCGGGAGCGTTCTTCAAACCAAATGGCATTACCCTGAACTGGTAGATACCTTTCTGAGTGCAAAAAGCGGTCAACCACTCCTGGCCTTCTTTAATGCGGATATGGTTGAAAGTGTTGAGACAGTCAAGCTTGCTGAACACCTTAGCCTTCTCCACGTAGCGGGTAATCTGTTGCTCCAAAGGGAGCGGATGGGGGTCAAGCACTATTCGTTGTTCAGATTGCCATAATCAACGCAGGGATGAAGTGAGCCATCAGACTTCTCTACAAACAGGAGGGGAGCATACCGGAAAAGATTAATTAAGACTTAAACCCTTGGAGAGCATGTCCTCAAGACAAACGTCCAGGGCGGCCTCTTCCCTCAAGGAGAAGGGTAAATGGGGAGGGTATCTTGACAAGATCCACGGTCAACTTAAACAAAAGTCAAACTTGGTGTGCTCAAGGAGTGGGAGGGCCTTAGATGGATCAAACATGTCCGCATATTGTGTTTTTTCAGGCAGGATAAGTGCTAGGGTCAGGATAATAGTCAATTGAATAGAGGCTAGGCCTACCTTAGGATAGGAGCCCCATCTTCATGTAAGCGCATGCGCTTTCATTCAGACAAGGGAAAGTAATTGTGACTCCTCCAGGGAGCTTCGCATGTATGGTAGAGCTCATAAGGTTGATGAAGATGTCAAACGGTCGCCACCATGCAGCCAGAATAAAATGTTACAGGAGGTTTTTATTGAGGAAAAACATTCCACAAAGTACCCATCACCTGAAATAAAGTAAACAGGTGATAATACACAGTAGCTTAGAATGGTTTGTGACATCAACCTTTCACAAACTGACCAACACCTATGAGAAGGTTCAGGGCCTCCGCCAGCTCTTTAAATATGAAGTTTTCAGTAGCGCCAGTGCCCACCAAAGTGAGCGCAAGGAAAATCTTCCCTGCAGAGGAGAAGTTGCCATGAATTAGAAGCACGCAGAGGAGGATTTACTTTCTATGGATCCAAGGGAGGATAGGACGACTCTAAGATAGAGGGTGGATTATATGTGAGAGTATCTCCTAAGGATTCAACAAAGTATAAATTTACATTGGCAGAGAGTTGCACATGGGATTTGAACGAAATAGAGTAGCTTAACGCTCTATGTTCAGTGGGAGGGAGATCCTTATCACAAGAAACTACACCAATAAGGACAGCCAAGCTTTTGGAGGGGTCAGTCAAGGAGAGTACCTCTTAAGTCATCGTTTCATGGATATCTACCTGTTACAGGGTAGGGTCCGCCAAGAAAGGTGACTTTGAAGTAGTAGTAAGGAGTTATTAAACTGGGCTAACTGGGACAGAAGGTTGGACATGAGGCATAGGTTATAAATTTCAACAGAGGGTCCGTGGCTATAGTGAAGTGAATGCTTTGAATCAAATGTGTTAGACTTACTAACCCCCTTTAATTTTGAGGATTAAATAGAGTGGTACTCCTCTGGAGCGCGGCGTCGCAGTGCCAGTAGTGGGGAGACCACCAACCTATGATGGAGGTTTCATCTCACATTCCAAAGAGCTCACTTATGGTCCTATGAGGTACTGGAGAGTATAGAGGGGTGTCAGGATTCACTCCAGTAGGTGTGAAGCCAGACCTTGGGCTCATGATACATTTTTAGGCAATTTTGGCCTATACTTACTATTAATTTAATAGTCGCTATTTTATTGGGATTAAGGCCCAAAATTATTAATCTTAATTAACCTATCATCAAATGGAATTTAACACCAAATCTCACAATTAATTCAATTTGGGATGAATCACCACATTTAAACCCTCTTTCTGCTCGTCATACCTTTCTGAGCAAATTGCACATATTAATAAAAAGAAAATTTTAATCGCCTGTTGTAGTTTCACTCCAATATCCTCAGATTCTCTACCAGCTGCTCCAGTGTGGTGCAGTAGTGAAACTCCATCCGCCATTTTCCATCTAGCAAGAAAATTCGCTCAGACTGGCTCACTAAGTTATTCCAAACCCTTGGGCTAATTCATTCCACCCAAGGATCCTGACGCCCACCTTTCTCATACCCTAGCAATACCTCGCTGCCCCCTGGTGCTCCCCTGGAGCAACATGCGCTATGGCCTAAGGGATTGACTATGGGAAACTCTTCCCATACCATGACCAAGCCATTATTGAAATGGAACAGATGGTGATGACACTTGATAGATTTATAGATTTCCACCCCTATAAGGGGTATTTTGACCTTGGCTTCCCAAGTAAAGCTGATGCTGCCACTGCAGAAAATGTGCCCCTGGTATTCCAGGGCACCCCTCTTCCCACAACTCAGACCTGGCTCACAGAGGACACCAAATTTAGTGGTCCAGTTTGTTGATTTGACACCCAATTCCCCCCTGCAGTGCTCCACCAGGAGCTGATGGATGGTTTGGAAGCCTATGGCACCACCCCATCTTACAATTTGTGGTCCCAAGTGGGGTCACACAACTCGCTGGGCCTTGGGCGTATACCACAATCAGCCCTGAATTTACAAAAATTTCCATGTCAATTTCCCCTCGCATCATTATTCCTTCAGCTCCTGACCATCCATTTTGGGCCTGCGTTGAGGGCGGGTGGACAATCTGTCCGTCATGTTTTGAGTTGGATCACTCAAAATGCAATTGCCCCTCCTTAACCACTTCTGATGGAAAGGAATACTCGTCCACCAACCTCCAATCTGCCGCCCACCCTGTACAAGTTCCAGCATGGGGTACAATCCTACCCCCCCTCGCCCAAAGCCTGTTGCTGCAGCTGCACCTGCAGCCACCAATCAGCCTTTCCCCTCGCCCCAATGCCACACAGATTCCTCCAATCAAGCCTTGGATTGGACCCCAGTTTGATCACATGCTTCCTCCAACTAATCAAGCAAACCTCGACCATAAACTGATTCCCCAATTTAATTCAACCAAAACCCATGGGAGTTATTGGCTGAAATAATGTTTCAGGTAAGCTCATTGAAGGACCATCTTTGCAAATCAAGTAGTTCATTAATGCAGAATGAGACGCCAAATACCCCCCTCAACTATATACCCCATGGCCAAATGCAAAATCATTTTGCAGTGATCACCAGATTGCAGTCAAAGTAACTGCAACATCAGATTGTTGTCCCCTTTGTAAAGCTGTCGCCAAATTAGTGATGATGCTCACAGGAGAATCTCACCTCCTGTTATCACTAAAAGTCTTACAAAAAAGAGTAAAATCACAGTGAAAAAATTACATAAAAATGTGAACGATGCTATCCAGAACGTGGTAATTGTAGCATGTAATTGAAAAGCAAAATTACCTAAACAAATATTGCCACATTTGTTAGAATCCCAGGCGTCTTCATTAAAGCTGAAAAAGCTCTAGAAAATATATCAGTGCATTTTCCTAGCTGGCAATTTCATGAAATACCAATCATTAACAATATTGAACAACATGCCGCTGATGCCCCAACGCCCTTAATTTCTGCCTTGACATGTACCCTATTATGGGAAGAGGAAGTTGGTGCCAAAGATGAGCCCCCTGATCCACCCCTCCCCTTCTGCCATGGAGGGATAAGCGGCTTCCGCTGCCCACCTGGTTGGTTGTGTTGTTCAAAGTGTTTCACTTAATCCGCTCATTTGGGCGTTTTGTTTGAACCAATTAGTTACATTAGTTTTTAGCTTTAATTTTAGTTTCATTAATGTCCGTCCCCTGGTCAGTTTACCTCATATAAATACTGATGAATGAATCGCCACATTTGTGCTTTACTAGCTGATATGATTGAGAAGAATATTTGAACCAACAAACATCATCGTAATATTATAATTCAAGGTTTTATTTATGTGTAGCTCCTCTATTGCCAATTAACAGCCTTATCTCACCAATTCTACCTCATTATATGTTGGCTTCCTTATGGCGGATGATGAAAAACACTCAAATTTGTTCCCATTATCTCAGTCAAGTTCATAATGATGAAGAATGATCTACTCCAACCCTGAACCTAAACTGTGACTTTACCTCCTATATTCCCAAAAATATTTCTACCTTACACATGGTATATGTCTCTCTCTCATCATATGGAATATCCCCTTCCTTTATTTTATTCTAATCCTGATTCTATCTGGTGCTATTTAAAGTAACATATAGTTCTTAATAATTACGCTTGATCTAATACATCTTCATCATTTACATTTTCCTAGTTTTATATTAGAGATTGCCTGCAGATTATTAGAGATTTGCCTTGGAAATAACGCTTTCTGCCAAGAGATTGCCTAGCTCCGACTAGAGATTCTTGCCTTTTCAAATGACCAGAGATTGTCTCAATGATGCCGTTTTCATTAGAGGATTGCCTTAGGGAAGATGTACCCCTAAGAGATTCCGCTAGAGATACCTATAACTAAAACTTTGTGACCCAAAAAGGATCTGACCTTTGAATTTCAACAAAATCTCAAAAAGGGAAAATATTCTATGGTCAGGTTGAAGGTGTCCGTGACAGCTAGGGCCTCAGATGGGTATGTAACAACGAGATCTGAAAAATGACTGGTGTCAAATGTGCCAAAATAGGTTCCCTGATTGTGCACAACAGAAATTGAGTTGTCAAGTGATTAGATCTAAAGTTTTGCGCTACAATATGGCTTGACAGCAAAGATGCTGTTGTACAAAAATGGACGCAAGGATGGATCATGTCCCAGATAAGGAGGGGGGATGGTCATTCAATAAGCCAATGGAAGCATCAGTGTTATCTAGGGACTTGTGGAGGAGAGCCATTTTCAGCTTTTTAAGATATTCTAACCTTGAAGCCTTCTCTTGGAACAGGCGCAAGTACTGTTCCGTAGTGATGTCTCCATGGTCTAAGTGAACAAAAGAGTTATAGTCCTCAAAGTGGCAGGGGAAGCTTGTAGGGCTTGACGAAAGGTTTCCAACGCGGGGAGGGACTCTTTGATGGATCCAATATTCTCACTGGAGGAGAGTCACCATTGGTGGACTCACTCTGAAAACTCACAGAGTAGCAGCTATTAGAGGAGGATGTCAGCTAAGTCTTTTCCTGAGATTTATGGCGGGCCATAAAGTTGGACAGCGTGGTGAAGATCTCCTTTAAAAAAATTTGACTCATATGAGTGGGGAAGGTTAAGCTGGTAATGGCAGGTATTTCACACTGTATGAGCTTCTTGAGTGAGGGGAGCCGCACAACTCCCTCAGCACACCCTTTGAAGAAGGTAACATCCAAGGCTAGGAGAGACACAGCAGCACTAGCTCAGTGAACCGCTATAAAAGGGGAAAACTCTGAAATGGTTGGTCTGAAACTAGCCACTCAACAGGATAAGTAACTCACAACAAAATTGAGGCTTTTTTCAGATAATGTAACAGAAAACTGAGTGCAGGAGGTCGCATAAGGAAAAGCGCCAGATGAAAAGGTTCTAAAACAAGGCAAAGTGGCTAATCAAAAGGAAGCAACATACCAGGTATTTTGGTTATGTTTCCAAATAGGTTAAAAAATGCACACCAAATTGACGACAACCATCAGTTCAATAGTCACTTGGATCTGGGGTATGTAGCATAGGAACTGAAGAAGAACGTGGCGAAATAAGGTTCAGTGGTGTTAGCAGAATAGGCCACAGTGTGAGGGGTGGCTTTGCGCCAAAGGTGAGGGTTAGATCAGAGCTGAAAACGGAGTCCAGGTATCGTGATGGTTTCAACCACAGTTTTGTATATAAAAGTAAACAGGAAGGTATAGGAAAACTTCAGCATATAAATCCTAAACTTTATAAAAGTGTAACTTTTTATCTGAAAAAAAAGTCTTAATAAGCTTGGGATTAAAAAATCAAAGGGAAGATTTGCAATGGTTTCAAACAATCAATATAACCCAATACAAGCTATAAAATTTTGGCCTTTTAGCAAAATTAAAATTTTACAAAATTGCCCAAATTCCATAACTTTGTATCAGCTGATTTTCTGGATTTTGGGGTCAATCTCTGTCAGACTTTCTGCCTCTGGAGTGCCGTTTACCTCAGCTCTGGCTGGCAAAGCTAGAAACAATTTCCAATCAATGAATTTGGAGAAGTCATTAGTTACTTTAAGGGTTTTGGCATTGAATCCAAGGTATTATCAGACTTAGCTTTATAGGGGCGTTCTACACAAGGAAATATGTCACTAACTGTGACATGAAGACTTGTAGGAGAATACTGATGGTAAGAGACAGGTGGGTCCAGAATACAAGGAGAAGGATCTCGTGATGTTTGATGCTAGATAGAATGCTAATCAAGCAGCCATGCAAGAAACTGGGGCTGAAGAGGATAGGCCCTTATTGTATTGTCAGGAAGATGTGTCAGAAATTTTGATAAATTCTTCCATTTACTAAACTCTTACCCCAAAATTCTACCAATAATATTGGAGGGGGAACTTAATGAATCTAATCTTATCAAGTTTAACAAGAACATTCATGCTTATCCTGATCAGTTAATATTAGTTGATTCTATCTCTCAGCAAATAAAAAGGGCTGATAAATCCTGAACTACTTCAAAACCTATAAATAATTGAATTTTTTAATAATATAAAAAAAGGTTTATTTAAAACCTTATATTTTCTATCCTTCATATCTTTTTTAAAGAAACCATAAAGTAACTTTGAGACTTACCTAACCACTTCCAAGGTACAATATAAAACATAAAAAAGTTGGGCTCACTACAGATAGTTCTCTGAGTTACTCTCTCATGAAAATGTCAATCATGAAGATGGATTCTCCCTCTTTGCCTGAAGAGTCTCAAGACTATGAGCTAGGAAGTATTTTATGATAGGTCCGCTCCACTAGAACTGAAATCCTATGGGTATCATTTACATTGAAATTCCGTGGCAACTTAAAATTTTATAGTCCCAAATTAAACTTTTGCATGAATTTTCAAATACAGCCAGAGGCTTTAAGAAACGTCATTAATCAGATGCTCAATGGGGTTCTAATTACTGAAATACATTCTACTCAATCTTGCACTAATACTGTACCCCCTATGATGAGGAATTTATATCAAACTTCTAATTGCTGGTGATTGGTACCAAGCAATACCTACACCAATTTTCTACTCCATACTTTATATCACTTATTGCTAGTAGTAATATGCATCATCAATGGATGCTTAATTTATTAGAAGGATTCCAATCCTTATATAGATATGTTTCTGAGTCTTCAAGTCTGCCTCTGAAATTAGTAAAGATAATCATGATGCCACTATTAGTAATTGTAATATCTTAATAGATTGCAACAACAACTTGTTCAGCTTGATTACGGAATATATTGTTTTTGTTGACTCAGAGTTAATAACGAGAGCCCAGGAAATTCAAGTTGAATGGAGAGACAAAAATTTCCCAACTTTCTGATAAAAAATCAATTGATGGAAGAGGAAAAAAACGCCTCTTCAAATTTGCCAATTGTACTTTAGAATCCAATTTTGAGTTTATTGTAGTAGAAAAAACCTCGGGGACTATGGATCTTTGGGGGGAACATGGTCCTCCTAGAATTGAAGGACCTCATGGGCCACCTGGGGGTGAAGAGCCACGTGGACTTCCTGGTGCTGATGGACCTCATGGGACCCCCAGGTGCTGATGTGCATCCAGGACCCTTTCAGCAGGCTGACACTCTTTTGAGCACAATTAGATATTTTTCATAAGCATTTCCATAAAGTTGCCAAGGAGTGTAATTTAACTCCTAGTGGGTACCAATTGATTACTTGTTATTGCTTCATTCTTATCTGACAAATTGAATAACCTGGTTAAAAGGGAAAAGGATAATGACATCCTGTTACAGGCTGTAAATCTGAAGGTGATATGCTCCAAACAAAGATTGAAACTTTGTAATTTAAATACCTTGCAAAGCAGGAGCAAATTTTCGAGTTATCTCTCAGAATGGACTTAAAAGTAGGGCATTCTGATCTAGATTGTTGTATTTATGAACTTTGTACTGAGGCAGCTAGTTCTTATCCTCAATGTTCTTCTCAAGCTTCTGACTCTTATGTATCCACTCAATTGGAACAACCTGGAGTGCATGATTTAACCCTTAATGCTCCTATGAGTTTTAAACCTGTATTCAAGGATATGCACTCTCCCAGGGAAGGAAGTATCATCTCCTTCCTCTATTTATATAAGAAGGCTCTGAGTGAGGCCAAGAACCACAGAAAAATGTATTTTTTACCAAATTTCCTTACTCAGTTAGCCCAAGATATCATGTCATCTCATTTGATGAATTGTTATACTTGGTCTCGGTTAAAGAAGCATTGATATAGGAATTTGGGAGTGAACAAACCTTATCCTCTAAGAAACAGGTTTTTATTGGCATACAGCCCTATCAGAATAAAACTATCAAATACTTTGCTCATTGATTTTATCAGAAGGCTCAGACTTTGGTATCAAGTGGAATATTAAATTTAACGAGGCTATTACTGCTGTTATGTCTGCTTTTGCTTCTAGGACTCAGATGTAAGTCTACCTTATTAGCGTAAAAACGTCAAAAGTATCTTATACATAAAGAAGGCCTTGTTGGACATCGATGAATCCCCCCCTTGGGTTGGGACCATCTAGTACTAAAAAAAAGAAGGCCTTGTTGGAATTGCTTCCCTAATTTAATGAAAATCCCTAAAATTACGACTCTCCAAGCCCACGTCGTCCTAAGGTATATGCAGTATTTGAAAATGATAGATCTTTTCAATTTAATTATTGTCAGCAATACTTCCATACAGTAGACCTTTGTTATAGTAATTGAGCTGATGAAAAGAAGAAAAAAGACAAACCCAAATAGATTTACCATCTTTTTTTAGTACTAGATGGTAAGATTTACCATCTTGATAATGAAATATGCATGCAGCAGGAAAACCAAAACCCTGCAGAGTATAATAAAGATGAACAGTCTTCCTATTCCTTGTCCTCCTTGTTGGCTTTAACCTCTCAGTTTGGAAGTATAATCGTCCTTATTGATTTTTTTTTGTGAATCAAACTAATGCCAAAGCTATTATTGACGCTATATCTTCTGTGAATGTATTCTCCTCAAAATTATTTAAGCGGTTTAAATAAACGCCTGATGTTTCAAATTTGAAGAGTACAGCACTGCAGGACCTCAGAGTACTCGATCAAGTTGAGCCTTATTATCACTCCCAAATGAAAATTGGGAAGTTAACTTTTACAATACCTGCAATCATCCTGGATAACTTGAGTATGACCTTCTTTTGGTAACTCACATTTTGCGGGAATTTGATGGAATTAATTACCCTAACTTTTCTCTATCCCTTTTTGGGTATAGGGCTCCATTGCTTTTATCTGAACATGCTCATATTCAACATAATTGACGCTGGATATGTTTGTTAGAGGGATCAAAGAGGTCCTATTCCATTAAGTATCATGTTGAAGGTTCTTGATTAAAAATACCCCCTAAGACGGCTGACAGAAGAAAAGATGCCTATTTGCCCCCCCTGAGATTGTGAATGTCCCGCCAAAATCTCAGGTTATTCTCAATATATTTTTACATTTTTCTATTCCCAAGGGCCATTTATTACAAGTCCAAGGAATTTAAAGCCCTTCTAAAGATTTTAATTTACCCTGTGGTATTGGATTATGCACATTCTGAAGAGTTACATGTTTTGTTGTTAAACCTCACCTATAACCCAAAAAAGGTAGATCAAAAAACTCCAATAGCCTTTGTAAAATTATTGCCCCTATCTTGAATTTATGACGTTAAAACTTTTCATAGTTTACAAGAATCTGGGCTAAACCCAAGCAGGAGATTATTACTGTGGGACCTGCAATGGGAAACACCTTACTAAAGAACAGTAGAAACAAGTACTTCAATTATTGGAAGAATACTTCACCATATTTGCCAATCACAATTAAAAATTTGGTAAAATGAAGGTTTAATGTATACCATTGAAACTGGAGATCGCCCTCCTAATTTCAGGCCAAACCCTATAGTAAGTTGAAAGTGGAGGAAGCACAGGTCACCAAAAAATTAAATAAACTATTGGAGCTGGATTATTAAAGCCCTCCAAGAGTCCCTGGGACTCACCTCTGTTATTGGTAACAAAGAAAGATGGCTCACGTTGGGTGGTTATGGATTATCATAGGATAAACACAATTATTTATTGAGATAGTTGCTATTTACCAAGGATTAATGATTCCCTCCAGTTGATAGCTGGCTCAACCTAATTTTTGGCAATGGATTTAGCCAGCGGGTAATGGCAAATCAACTTATTACCAGAAGACTGATCTAAATGGGCCCTAATATCTAGTAAGGCTTATTTGAACCAACCTGTATGCCACAAGAGCTGAGCAATGCACATCAACATTCCAAAGGGCCATGGATAGTATGTTATTTGAGTTAAATTCAAGTTTTTTTCAAGTTGGGCCAGCATGAGGACAATACCACAAATTAATGGGGAAGTGAATTAATTGGAAAGGAGTATAAAACCTGATAATCTCCATGCGTGGCATTCTGATATGCCAGGAACTTCATGGACCGCCTTGCTATTTGCTATCTCAGTTTGGGGCATTGTTGTACAAAGCCAACACAGTCATAATCTTTGTAAGTATTTCTACCCAAATGGCAGATTAAAATGCATTAGATGACTGGAATCGATCCTGATCTAACCAAAAAGCTCAAACTTCTGCTAGGGATAATCCTAATAAAAGTCAACAATCATTGAAGTCAAAAATCACCCCAAATGACACAGTCGAATCATGCTCCCTTGGAGTTACCCAACCTCAGGGTTCAAAGCCAAGCCATGAGATGAGCACAAGCAATTCAACCAAGATATTTAGGCTGCCACCAAATCCCGCGATTCATTTATTTTAGATCTAAGCTTGGACTGTTTAAATTTTCTCTGAGACACCTCCCCAATAACCCTTATATAGCTGGTATTGAGCTAATAAACTTTAGCTTTTTTTCCTTTTCACAATTTTAAGTAAAAATTGTATCTACTTGGAATTTGCCTCACCAGACTTGATATCTTGATCAATAAGACTTCTTGACCAAGAGAAGAAATCAAGGTAAGTATGCAACAATATTGAGATGTGGGTTAACTGGCCAACAATCAACAAAGGATCTGTGGTATCAACCCATGACTCTGCTAAACTGGTGCTCTCTGCTAGGTACACCCCAAGTTTGCAGTGAAAAAAATAAAATGATCAACACAAAATTGACGTCTGATCTCTTTTTGGATGAAGAACGCCTTAAACTCTTGACTAAATTACCCGTTATGATGCATGGATTGGAGCAACAAATTCTTGCCCTTGAACAACACCAACTCGAACTTCAATATGCAACTACCAAATCGATGAATCCCCCCTTGGGTTGGGACCATATAGTACTAAAAAAAAATATGCAACTACCAAGCTCAAAAGCGAAATTTAACAGTCATCCCCTCTTGTTGCCACCAAGTCTGCCCTTCATGCCATCTATGATTGGGTAGATTTATTAGTTGAGGATATTAACACCTTACAAACTAAAGTGGACTCCCTCCACCCTTATGATACTTCCAGTAATACTAGTTCCTCTTAAAGTAAAAACATCCCCCAATGTCAGTGTACATTTTTTGGCCTTTAACCCTCTAGTGGTACAATCAAACATCATTCAAAGAGAAGTATGTCCCAGGTGAAGGGAGAATATTCTCTTTTTTGTTATGAAAATGCTATGGAGGAATCCACTGACACCCAGTGACTCAAACACTTAACTAACTGTCTTAGCCATATGGCTCAAGACACTATGGTCCCCCATCTGATGCATTGTCATAATAGGACTGATGCCAAGACTGCCTTGCTTTGGGAATTTGGGAGAGATTTAACTTTACCCAATTTAAAACAGACCTTTATGGGTATCAGCCTTAATTGGGGGAAACTATAAGCAAATTTGCCCACCAAGTTTACCTCAAAGCACAAACTCTGGTTGCAGGGAATCATCTTACGTTAGATGATGCCATCACTGCTGCATTTTTGGCAGTTAAAAATATGCCTAATATTTTACTTTATCTTAAAGCGGTGAAGTCTAACTTAACGTCCCTCCTCCGTATTAAAGAGGCTATTTTGGAAATTATGGCCAAACTACTTAAATCTGTTAGGGCACCTCATTTTATCACCAATAAGCCCTGGTACCAAGTATTGGCTGTTACACCTCCAATTCGGCTACACCTGAATTATACTGCACTCATTGCAAAGAAACAACCACACTGTAGCTGAATGAAACATCCTTCAACATAAGTTGGCAAAAGATCAATCAGAATAGGGCAAGAGGCTCTCTATGCTGACTGAAAACAAGTGCCTCAAGACCCTTGTTCCAGTTCTAGCTGTATTTCCAGTACTTCCATTTGTTTTATGTTATCTGCCCCGTCAGATGTTGAAGTCCCTCTGTCTACCAAGGATATAAGAACCCCCAGTTTTCTTACTTTTATGTTGGTCAGTTACCTAAACAAATTTTGGTGGTCAGTTCTTCTATAGAAAGCCAAGCCTTGGCAGATAAAACTTTAAAATGCATTTAACATACCTGAGCTTGGCCACAGCAGAATTCTATGCAAGCTTCACCGCAAATCTCTGATGACAGTCTATTAGCTAATAACTCACAATTTGGATCATCAGTGGTTCGAGTCAAAGTAGTAGTACATAAGGTTAAAGTCCTGGCAATAATTGACACTGATTATCCGGTTAATGTTAACTCCTCCTGGCTTATCCAAAAGATTAAAATGGCTCAAGACTAGATCTATTAAGCTGAATATGGGACGGCAGGTTGTCAGTCTACTAAGGCGATAGGAGCGTATTCTGCTTTATCCCTTTGTTTTAGGAAGTTATTAATTACTGCCCCGCCATTGCGCTATAAAATGATAATTATAAGTTGCTTATTGGGTCCAACTGATGCAGGAGTTTAACTGCATCATCAACCGCAAGGACAAAAACTTATCTTTATAAAGGGTATCAGATTTCTTTTATATTTGAACTCCCTGTCAAGAATAAAGGAAACCCTAAAAACGTACATGCTTCCTCAAATACCCATCCTCCATTTGCAAAATTGAGTATCATGTCTTAGGGGAAAACTATGTTACCCCATAGGCTGTGGATGCCAAAGTGTGGATCCCTCTGAATACCACTCATTCTATTACAATAACCTTGGGCTCACAAGTTATTGTAGATACGGGGATTCAGATTCATACCCCTCCTGATCAAATTTTGGAATTTAGTGGACACCCAAACACTTCCATAAAGGAAGCGTTAACCTGCCCAGGGATTTTGGGTCCTGTCTATGAGAAATCTATCTCTATTCTATTAGGGAATTTAACCACTAAAACTCTCCAGGTCCCTCAGATTGCCCCTATTGTTTATGTAAAACTATGACCATTAAGAGTATTGCTGATGTAAATTGTTTTGGCTCGTTACAGTATCAAGTTTTTATCCCCCACCCACCATAGCTTTGGTTGACATTAGACTTTGGAATAATCTTGTCCCAAATGAACGATAGGATGTCAAAGACCTCCACGAGGAATATAATGATATTTTTTCCTTAGGACCAAGTGACTACATGAAAATGTTCAGAGTAATTCATCAAATAGAAACTGAGGATCACCCTCCATTTAAATCTTGTATATCAAAAATCAAAATGGAGGAAGCTCAAGTGGCCTTAGAGTTCAGCAACTTTTGGAGGCTGGGTTACTTGTGCCTTCAAAAAGTCCGTGGGCTTCCCCACTCTTATAAATTTGGAAAAATGATGGTGATCACCATGTTGTTATAGATTATCGCCACCTCATCTTTATCTCTCATAAAGATAGTTACACTGCCACTTTTAGACGACTTTTTACACTTAATGTCAGGGTCCCTCTATTCCTCAGTTATGCATCTCGCCAGTGGATAAAGCAAGTAGATTTGTCACCAGAAGGTCGGGCAAAATGCGCTCTTGTCACAAATGAAGAATTATCTGAGCCCACTCGAATGCCTCAGGGGTTGTGTAATGCCCCTGCTACCTTCCAACGCGCTATAGACAGACTACTAGGCGATTTAAAATACTCATGTGTACAAGTTTATCTTAATGATATTACCGTTTTTTGAGAACCTTTATTTAACATCTAGATCACCTCAGGCAATTCTTTCAGTGGTTATGGCAATTGTCGTAAAAACTAAAGCCATCAAAATGCTCTTTCTTCCAGAGTGAGATAGATTTTTGGGTCTTAAGGTCAGTAAAGCTGTAATATCCCTGATAGATGATAAGGTCTTGGCTATTGCTAAGATGACCCCCCACTAATTCCCTACGATATGTAAAGATTTCTAATAATGGTGGGCTATCATTGTCAATTTACCCCCTTTTGCAGACATCTTTGAGCCTCTGGTGTATCTATTGAAGAAAGGAATACCTTTCAGTAAAAAGAAGAGCACCATCAGGCCTTTGACCTGCTACCTGTCTCCAAAACACTCTCCAGTACTTATTTATCGGAGTTTTGATAAGCCCTTCCTCCTCTTTACTGATGCTAGCAATATTGCGACCAGAGCCATACTATCTTAGCATGATGAGAACTTAGTGAACCATTTCATCGCTTACTACAGCAAGACCTTATCTAAAGCCAAACGCAATTATAGCGTTACAGAACGCAAATTCTTGGTGGTCCTACTGACCATTAAGAATTTCTGAAACATTTTATATGGGAAGCATTTTACCATCATCTGATCATACTTCCTTAAATTGGCTAAAGCAAGTAAGGGCCATATTGCAAGATTAGCCCGGTGGGCGTTAAAAATTCAGAATTGCAACTTTTCCATTATCCACTGACCAGGGCCAATCATCAAAACGCGGATTTCCTTTCTCAGCTTCCCATTTAACTATAACTGACCCTGAAGAGGATCGACTCTAAGACCTCCTAACTCAACCACAGTTATAGAAGGATGAATCCCTGACCCTCCAAAAGGAATTAGTGAAAAGATTAGCAAATCTTCAAGTAAAAATCTTCAATTGTGCAAACTTGTAGTTAAACAATGGGTGCCTTATGAAAACCATCGGCTCAAAATGATGACTTATTAAAGACATTGGCGAGTCCGCCATAGGGGAATTTGAAAAACCTACCAGTGACTTAAAACTCAATGTTATTGGCAGAGAATTCTTGTTATTACCCAGGATGTATTGGAGTCCTGTCTGGTATGTAAAAGCCAAGCTGGACCTAATCCCTGCTCTCAACATCCAGTAATCCCACCCTGTGAACCATTCCATGCTATTAGCACTGATTTTGTGGGACCTCTTTCTTGTTTCAAATGGACAACGATTCCTCCTATTAGCTGTGGACTATCTAACTAAGTGGATCGAAGCCATATCACTACCCACCACTTTAGCAAAGGATACCACACGTTTTTGTATAATAGAATTATCACCCAGCATGGGTTTCTAACGTCATTCTTTCCAATAATGACAAAATTTCCGCTTGATGCTAGTGTAAGATTTAGCTGACCAGATGGGAACCACACAGGTCTTCTCCACCCCCTACCATCTGGCAACTAATGGAATGGCAGAGCGGGTAAATGGTACTCTAACCGCACCCCTATGGAAAAAGGCTATGACCAACCCCTTCTCTGGCCCTAATATTTGCCTAGTGCATTTCTGGCCTATTGGATTAGTTACCATTGAAGTACTAAGATTTCGCCATTCCAAGCGTTGTATGGCAGAAATCCCCAGCTGCCTTCCAAAGTCCAGGTGATGCTTAACTAAGCTTCTCCTGAAGCACCTCGAGTCTCTATGTGAATTAATGCAAATATAAATCATAAGACTTCAGGCCCTGGCTGCTATAAACCTGTCCACTACAACTAGTAGAGAAACTTCTCCATTTAATGATAAGCATGATCCCCTACGCACATTCCAACCAGGTAACCTCGTCCTATTCAACCATCACTGGCCTGGAGGTCATGATCACAAACTGGGCACCAACTGGACAGAGCCTTATTGATTCATATATAGATTGGGCAAAGAACACTCAATCATAGGGGTTGTTCAGGGCACAATCATAAACTGCATACATAGTCACTTTTTCAATCCATTTTCCCCCTGCGCTAATATCTAGAGGGTGTATTGTCAAGATTCCTACCCAAATGGCAGATTTGGATGCATCAGATGACAGGAATCAATCATAAAATCAGACCAAAAAGCCCAAACTTCTGGTGGGATAATTCCCAACAAAAGGCAACAATCATTGAATTTGGAGATCAACCCCAAATGACACAGTTGAATCATGCTCCCTTGGAGTTACCCAACCTCAGGGTTCGAACCCAAGCCATGAGATGAGCACAAGCAATTCAACCAAGATAACTAGGCTGCCACCAAATCCCGAGATTCATTTATTTTAGATCTAAACTTGGACTGTTTAGATTTTCTCTGAAACACCTCCCCAATTACCCCTATATAGCTGGTATTGAGCTAATAAACTTTAGCTTTTTTCCTTTTCACAATTTTAAGTAAAAATTGTATCTACTTGGAATTTGCCTCACCAGACTTGATATCTGGATCAACAAGACTTCTCAACCAAAAGAAGCAACCAAGGAAAATATCCAACACCCTCAGGATTTGGGTCAACTGGATAACAAACAACAAAAGATCTGTGGTATCAACCCATGATCCCAACAATTTTCCCTACCCAAAGTTCATCTACTGGGATCAAACTTGGGGGGCAGTGGTAAAGAGCACATAAACTACCATTAGGGTATCCTCCCCCTGTTACAGGAGTTTAAGCTGACCTGTGTTCTGTTATATTTGGATTATAATACCATGTTTTCAATAACATTTATTGAGCATCTGGATAATTTAAAAGAAGTTTTTATACAAATTTGGAATTCTTTACTAGAACCCAAAACCCTCAAAAATGTTTTTTAAATGAAATGGAGTTTTTAGGACACCAAGTTATGGCTTAATGGAAATCAACCACTATTAAATAAAGTACAAGCTATTAGACAAATGGCACCTCCTACTTCATTGCGGGACATACAAGTAAACCTTGGTATGGTCAGGTATTATCATTAGTTTATACCCAATTTGCTGATATGGCAGAGCCCTTATTCCATTTATTACAAAAATTGTGTGCCATTTGAATGGATCTCAGTTCAGGAACAATCTTTTAATTCTCTCCAAACTTCCCTAACTAAGGCACCTGTTTTGATACATCCTCAATTTGATAAGTCTTTTATTCTGCAAACTGATTCAATATATGTAGCTATTTGGGCTATTTTATCCCAGTGAGATGATGAGTATATCGACCATCCTGTAGCATTTTAAATCAAAACATTATTTAAAGTTGAACGAAATAACAAAATAATTGAGCGGGAGTGTTTAGCTGTAATACTAGCCATTATGGACGTCTGATCTTCCTATATGGATACCATTTTACTGTTGTTACTGACCATTCTTGTTTATGATGGTTGCAAAATATGAAGGATCCTGATTGGAGCCTAAACCGGTGGGCTCTAAGACTGTAAAAATTATGATTTACCAATTGTACATTGCTTAGTACCCAACGTCAAAAAGCTGACGGCCTATACCAATTGCTTATACTGACCTTAGATTCTAAGAAAGAGGAACGATTATATATAGTCTATTTGGATGGCATGAGTTGTAGGATTAAGAATCTGAAGAAGATAGTGCCTTCCTAAAAACTATCACTAAAATACCATGATCCAGGAAGGATATTTTTATAAGGTGTCAATTTCAAGTGATTGCCCTTTTTGCACCCAAATTCAAGATATCACACTATCAGGAAGGACATGGACAAGTAGGTCATAGTGGTCTAAAGAAAACCCATGCGTGATTATAGACCTAATATTATTGGAATAATATTACTGAAACTGTTGGAGATAAACTTAATTCATGTCTCATCGGTAAAAGTCATGGCACAACCAACCCTACTTATCAGCATCTAGTTATTTCACCAACTAAAGCGTTTTAAGTTCAAGTATTGATGTTGTAGGACCTTTTCCTCAGGGGTTGCATGGAAACAATAAATTATCCTGGATTTTGACATTTAACCAAATGGGTTGAGGCCATATCAATTGTTACTCCCTCTGCTAAAGCCACTGCCTTATTTCTCTACTGTCAAATCATTATTTAACACGGGAGCTAAAAGTACTTATATCAGATAATGGAGCAAACTTTTCTTCTCAACTTTTACAAAAGAGCTGTCAAAATTATTCAATACCACCCAACAGTATTTTATTCCTTACAATCTGTCAACTAATGGGGCCATTGAGCGCTTCAATGGACTTTAGCCTCTATTTTAAGAAAAATAGCCTCAATGGACCCATCTTGGTGGAACTTCTATTTACCTAGTGCTTTATTTTCTTACCAAATAATTTATCATCAAATTATCAAGATGTTGCCTTTAAATTTTACTATGAGCGAGATCCCTCACTTCTTCAACCGTTCAAGCAATACTCAAGGAAAGTATACTAGGAAACTCTGATTTAGCTATGAGAAACCTGGTTGATGAGATTATTCACCTTCAAGCTAAACCCTTTGAATCAATTGAGGTAACCACAAAAAAGGAGACTCAAAAAAGTAATCAACATGGACCTGTTTTGCTTGAATATCAAATAGAAGATTATGTTATGTATTTACACTCATGACCTGGTGAACGTACTGAAAAGTTAAGATGCAACTGGTTTGATCCTTATTAAGTTATATTCTGAAAAGGGGTAAAATATTCAATGTCCATGTAGAAACGTGTATAGTTGTAAAACATATCTACCCTAAATTTTTGAGTATACAACCTCCTCTGCAATCAAATCTTGAGGGAGGAAGTGTTGTATTTCACCAAATTCTTCCATTCCTGAAAACTTTACCCCAAATATTAAACTAATAAAATTGGAGGAGGAACTCAATGAATCTAATCTTATCAAGTTTAACAAGAACGATCATGTTTATCTCTATCAGGTGATATCAGAAGATTTAATTGCTCAGTGATTGAAAAGGGCTGATAAATCCCAAACTACTTCAAAAAAGATAAATATTTATTCCTTTTGATAAGAAAAAATAGATCTATTTACCACCTAATATCTTCTATGTTTCATATCTTTTTGGAGACATCATAAAGTAACTTTGAGACTTACTTAACCACATCTGAGGTGCAATTCAAAACCTCAAAATAGGCCATTCCTCATACTAATTGGATCTTTACCCCATCACTTTGTATCTTTGCTGTGTTTCATGAATGTAAGCTGACATTGTTTGAGGATCCTTTACCAGAGATCATAGAGGCATACCTCGTGGATGGGACGCCTGAGTGGGAAAATGAGGATATTGTAGCCTCTCTCCATGTAAGAAGAAGGCTTGGTTACCTGGTGTTTTAGAAAGTATTTGACGCTGCAGAGAACAGTTGTGTACTAGCACGCAATTGCGTCCATACAAAAGAAATGATTAATGCATTCCATGAGAGTTTCCAGAGGCAACATGACTCATGGCTAAACTGAGTATTGCCGACAGGAAACTTCCCTCAGCCCATAAGAACTCTTCCCTGGCTGAAGCCCCTGGGGAAGGGATGAACTCAAATAAATTGGAGGGTATGTCATGGTAAATAACATTGTTGAGGGACTTGATTGTAAAGATAAGGATTGGCGTGATGAGGCTAATAGAAAAAAGTTGGCTGGCCTTTCTGACCTGAAGTACACTATTAATTTCAAGGCTCGCTTGCTTGATAATTTGGATACTGCACGCTTAATCAGGAAGGAGTTCAGCTGAATGATTTTTATATCCTGTGGCTTACAGTATTTTGACCATTCAGAAGCACACTAGGCGTATTCAGATTATTTCTACTCCTGGCCAATTTTGAACTCAATTTCCCTTCATATATGGGAACCTCTATCAAGCCAGGCAAAGGTAAAAGCTTTGAATTTAGCACTTCATCTTGATAACACTCTCCAAAGAAATGATTCTGATAAAAACCAGGAAAGAGAAAATAAAATAGATCTTTCTTTAGACTATATTATTTATGATTATTCATTAAGCCAGGCGCCAGTATTTATACCTCTAGGGCATCCCCTGGCCACTTTTAAGCACGCAATTTTAACATATTATTTTCCACCTCAGTTCAGCCCTTGAACAGATATGATTGTGACCTATTGATTAGTTTTTGGTGGCAAAATACTCTCAAAATTGGGAGAATTTAAGGGACAAAAATCTCAATATGAACGTACAAATTTGTCTTAGGATCCTCGCAATTGTAGTTTTTTATACTGTTGACAAAATACATCTTTTCGAATTTTTTGCATTGATTGAAGTAAATGACACATTCCTAATTGAGACGTCAGCAGGCCTTTCTCAATAGCACTAGGTACTCCCATTTGGGCGGTCCATATGCAAGTGCTATCATGCTACTTATGAGGATTGACATATAAATTTCGCCCTAGGGCAAGAAATTGATTATGAAGCTTTCATATATTTGTCCATAGAAATTTGTAGAAATTATCTTCATATCATTCCCAAAAAGGTTTTTTATGATTAATATTTGATATTAATCCCAATTAGTTGGGACCAATTTCAAGTTTTGTTTCTTTGAGAATTGGCCTGAATATATGAGTGTATATGAACTGAGCTTTTGATAGAATAATTAAATTAAATTGACGTTAAGATAATTGGGATGAGCCGTTTAATTGCAATAAGCTTCAAGTTGAGAATTAGAGTATTAGCTCAAGTATTGGGAGGATAATTGGCCTGATCTGTTGGTGTTGAAGGGTTTATTTTTGGGTCAACCACCAGAATCTGACATAAACCCTGTATTAATGGGGGGTAGAAGCATATATGTCCAAGTTGGTTCTGGGGTGCACGTGATGGTCAGATGAGTGTGACATCAAAGGCATCAAGGCGCACCAGCTACATTTAAAGTTATGATGGAACTTTGCAATTATATGGTAAATGGGCTTTTAGTGCCATTTAATTTATAATAATACTAAATCTAGGAAGATTCAGCTTCAGCCAATCACTTGAGTTTGAGCTTACTCAAGCTACAGTATGACAGTTGATGACAAGTTGCATTTATTAATCCATTTTGTGTGCAGCACCTCTCCTGAAGGATGATGCTTCCTACAAAAGTGTTTAATAATCATTTTTGAGACCAACCTTCTTTGTTGATTGACATGTTTATTTTTTAGCACTAGTGGTGCCCAACATAAAAGGGAAGCCTACAAACTTCTTTATTTGAAAATGGGCCAAACAAAGTGATTATTGTAAACAAAAATTCATAATATTATTCTTCAGCCAAAAAACTCTCTTTCCACTCAGCATAACTTTCCTAGAAAATTTAAATGATTTTATAAAACAAATCGAATTCACCCATAGTAGTTTCGCTCCAATGTCCTCATATTCTCAGCCAGATGTTCCAGCATGGGGCAGCGGCGATACTCCCCACACCATTTTCCATCCAGCAGGAAAACGCATTGACTGGTTCACCCTGTCATTCCAAACCTATGGGACAATTTATTCACCCAAGGACCAAGATGCCCACCTTGCTCATACCCAAGTTGTACCTCACTGCCCCCTAGTGCTCCCCAGAGCAACATGTGCTACGGCCTAAGGGTCAAATATGGGAAACTATTCCCATACCACGACCAAGCCATTAACGGAATGGCACAGGCGGTGATGACACCCACTGGCTTTATTGATTTCTGCCCCTACAAGGGGTATTTTGACCTTGGCTTCACCTGCAAAGCTGACACTGCCACTGCAGCAAAAGTGCCCCTGGTATTCCAGGGCACCCCTCTCCCCACACTTTGGACTTGGCTCCCAGTGGACACCACTTTGGTGGTCCAGTTTACTGGTTTGCCCACCCACCTCCCCCCTGTGGTGCTCCACCAGGAGCTGATGGACGGTTTGGCAGCCTATGGCTCCAATCCCATCTTGCAATTTGTGGTCCCAAATGGGGCCACACAACTTGCTAGGCCTCGGGCATATGCCATGATAAGCCCTGAATTTAATAGAATTGTGGTAGCAATTCTGCCACACACCGTTATTCCCTCAGCGCCCAACCATCCATTTTGGGCCCATGGTGAGGGCAGGTGGACGATCTGCCTGTCATGTTTTGAGTCAGACCACTCAAAGCGCAAGTGCCCCTCCTCAACCACTTCCAGCAGATCAAATGACTCATCCGCCAACCTCCAATCCACTGCCCGCCCTGTACAATTTCCAGCATGGGGCACAATCCTACCTCCTCCACCCCTAAAGCCTGTAGCTGCAGCTGCACCTGCAGCCACCAATTAGCTTCCCCTCACCCCAATGCCATATATAATTTCTCCAATCAAGCATCAGATTGGATCTCAGTTCAGACCCATGCTTCCTCAAATGAATTGACCAAACCTCAACTGTACACTGATTCCCCAATCCAATTTAACCAGAACCCATGGGAATTATTGGCTGAAATTGACGAATCAGGTAAGTTCATTGAAGAACTGCCTCTGTAAATTGAGCGGTTCATTATAGCAGAATGGGATGTAAAATACCCCCTTGACTTTATACCCCACAGCCAAATGCTGAATAATTTTTCAGTGATCACTAGCTTGCAGTCAAAGCAGCTGCAACACCAGATTTTCATCCCCTGTGTAAAGCTGTCGCTTATTCAGTAGCTATACTAAAAGGAGGAATTCCACCTCCTGTTATCCCCTCAACCTTAACTCCAAAAAGTAAAATAGCGGTGAACCAGTATTACAAAAATACAAATGAAACTACTCAGAACGTGGCAACTATAGCATGGAATCAAAAAGCAAAAATAACATGAACCAACATTTCCACGTTTGTTAAACTCCCAGATGCCCAAATCAAAGCTGAAAAAGCTTTAACTAGATATCTCAGTGCCATTTATCTAGCTGGCAATTTCCATGAAATCCCAATAATCACTGATATCAAACCACTTAACGCAGATGCCCCAATGCCAATACTGACAGCCGTGACACGCACTCTACTATTTGAGAAAGAAGCTGCTGCTGTAGAGGCTGCCAAAGACAAGCCCCCAACATCCCCTCCCCTTCCGCCATAGAGGGATAAGTGGCTTCCGCTGCCCACCTGGTTGGTCAGTTTTTGAAGCTTTTCGCTCGATCCGCTCATAAGAGTTTTTTTTTTTGAACTAAGTAGTTACGTTAATTTTTAGTATATTTTTAGTTTTGGTAATGTCTGTCTTCTGGTCGGCTTGCCTTGAATAAATATGATTCCTCAGCTAACAGCCTATAAAACCATATCAGAGAGTGAGGAAGCTTTTGGGAAACTTTTGTCTGGAACCAACTATAGCGTTGGACATGGAGGGCAACATAGTGGTTGGGGATTTAGAAGCATGCAGCATCAGGAGGTAGAGCTGGGGTTCTCTTTGTTAATAAGGCTGGCGATGTCCATTGGCTCAAAGTATTGAGCAAGTTGATGCTCAGCAAAAGTGATGAAAAAAGGCACACAAGTGAAAGTCTTGATGCACTGGCAGGTTATGGGGATAATTGGGGTCAAACATAAAATGTTTTTGCCATGTCAATGCAAGCACAGCTACTCAAAAAGTGAGCTCTTCAGTTTTGTATTTTGCATCATCATCAAAAACATGGTGGGTTTTTGGGATGGGAATACCTTCAACTAGGAATTCCATCGCCTCATTGAGATGCTGGCAGAGGAGGGTGTTGGCTGGAGCTGCTGATGCTTCTACCACCATAATACTATATTTTCATAACTAGGGAAGCCGTTTTTAGATTAAAAATGGTGGGGATGCAAATTGGGAGGATTTTCAAAAAATTCTCCAAAGCAAAATCTGACTTGACAGTAAATGACCGGTTGCTGATGTCAAGCCATTTAAGGCACTTAGATAAATTAACTCAGGAAATGCTAGGCCAGACACTGGAGTTTGTGCAATGGCAGAACCTGGTTGTCTGTGAACAGTTGACCACAGCAGCTCAGTCAAAACTGTCTCAGCCATTGGATCAAAATTCCGTGATTCTGAGTATCTTTGCAAAATTTTTAAACTTGATTGGCTGCTGATTTGAAAGCAGCGCCAGAATTAGCTGAGGTTGGGATTGTTGAGATATTAATATAAATCTATAAGTTTTCATTTTATCAAATAGTCTCTTGGTCTGATCTGTGTGGACCTCCTCAAGAAAAATGAATAACATTGTCATTTTATTTAATCTAAATTATATATTGAGATAATTTTTCTCTCTCATTGCAATCACTTTTGCAACTAATTTGATTCAAGTCTGACTTTAGTTTGATAATCTCACCAAGGAGATTAGTTTGCGCCCATGTCAGGGAGCAGTTGGGCAAGTAAGGTAAAGGGCACGGGTGGTGACCCGCGACTTCCACAGTTCACAAATGCCCCAGTGAATCTGGTGGATTAAACAAAAACAAAAAACTGGCGGTTACCATTTCCCCCAAAAATTTTAGCTTGGCAGGCACAATGCAACCAGTACAAAAATATGCCGCACTCTCAACCACTTTTTCAGTGGAATATGGAGTATGGGTGTTCCTGGATACTCAGCAGATGACACTATGGGAAAAGGTTTGCGGGGATGTACACATTCATTTCCCAGCCGTGGTGTACGTCGCACCTCATTCCATGTCATGCAGTTGGCTGTATCTAGGTTTTGAGAGCAAGGAGGCAGCAGATGAAGCTGCTACATTGTGCGTTGTAATAGACCTCCCCAACGGGCAGCGGGTCATATATACTAAGTGCACCAGATGAACAAAATCCAATTAAATTTTTCTTACTTTCAACTTTCTACCCACTATGGTCAAACACGCCATTCTAGAACAATACCTGAAGGCTGGTCTGGAAGTTTTGAATTACACTTTAATGGGGCAGGTTGTATCTTGAAGTTACACTGGGAAGTTTCTCTAAAAATGCAATGATTTAAATAAGAAAATACAGGTTAAACTTGGCCTAATTTTTATTTTTGAAGTGAGGAAATATTTATAGGCTTTTTTATGGTTCATAATCTATCAGAGTAAATTAATCTCTGCGCGACCAAATCTTCAATCAGTTGATCATGATCCAATTGATCATCAAATTTGATAGATTATGATAGATTGCTCGCTCTTTCTGATGATGTCAGGGGAATTGAGGAAGGGGATTTTTTGGAGATGCGAATTTGGTGAAATCCCAACACTTCCCCCTCAAGATTTGATCACAATGGAGGATGACTTCTTAAAAACCTAGGATGAATACAATTTACCACAATACCAGTATCAGTATGAACAATCAAATATTCTAATCCTTTTTGAAATATAACTCTATAAGGATCAGACCAATTAGTTCCCAGCTTTTCTGTCCGTCCACCTGGCCAAGAATGATAATACATAACATCATCTCCAATCTGATATTCAGGTAAGACTGGTTTATGTTGATTGCTTCGTAGAGTCTCTCTTTAAGTGGTGGTTTCAATTGAATTCATTGCTTGAGCCTGAAGGCAGATAATCTCATCAGCCAAATTTCTCATAACTAAATCAGAATTTTATGGGATGCTTTCTTCAAGGATAGTTTGAACACTAGAAGGGACTGAAAAATCCCGCCCATATATACACTTAAACGGGGACATCTTGATAATGCGGTGATAGATTATCTGATAAGCAAACAAGGCACTAGGTAGATAAAAAATTTCACCGAGTTGGATCAGTTGAGGCCATTTTTCCTTAAAATCGAGACCAAGGTTCTTTTAACTCATTCAATGGCCCCATTTGTGGATGGATTATATGGGACAACAAATCGCTGAGTAGTGTTAAACAGTTTTGATAACTCCTGTATAAGCTGCGAGGTGAAATTAGTCCTATTATCGGACATAAGGACCTTTGGACATCCATGTTTGGAAATAATATGTTGATATAGAAATCAGGCAGTAATCTTAGCCAAAGGGGTAGCAATTGAAATGGCCTCAACCCATTTGGTCAAATGGTCAACGGCCATAATGATATACTGATGACCATGCACTCCTTGAGGAAAAGGCCCTACAACATCAATGCTGACTACTTCAAACGCCTTAGTTGGGGAAATGACTTGATTTTGATAAGTAGGGTTGTTGGTTCCATGACGTTTGCAAGTAAGTCATGTTTTAAGAGTCTCCCGAATGAACTTGGTCATGTTGTTCTAATAGTATTGAGTCTTCAACCATTCTTGGGTTTACTTCAACCCACTGTGGTTTACTTGTTCATGACCTTCCATTACAGCGTGGAACCTAGAGTTGGGATGTAGGAAGGGCAACCACTTAGACATCGATGAATCCCCCCTTGGGTTGAGACCATCTAGTACTAAAAAAAAAGGGCAACCACTTAGACTTGACTTTCTTATATAAAGATCCATCTTGAAACATAGTATCCTTGGTAATTGATCTTAAATAGGCTCGATCCTCTTCAGTTTCTCAATCTCATAATTCCAGTCATCCAATAAGATTATACAAGCGTTCTTCTTTTTCTGGTTCCAAGGTCAGAATAGGTAGTCGGGATAACCCATCCACATTTTGATGTTGAGCTCCTGAGTGATGGACAATGGAAAAATTGTAATTTTGCAATCATGAAGCCCAACGGGCCAACCTCCCATCAGGATCCTTCATATTCTTTAGCCATTATAAGGAGGAATGGTTGTAATAACAGTGAAATGGGTACCATATAAAAAGGGCCAAAAATGCTTGATGGCCAAAATTACCACCAAACATTCCCGCTCAGTAACATTATAATTTTGTTTGGCCTTTGACAAAGTTTTTCTATAGTAAGAAAAAGTATGATCCTTATTTTCTTCATCAAACTGAGATAAAATAGCCCCAATAGTGACATTGCTTGCATCCATATGTAGAAAGAAAGGCTTATCAAACTGGGGGTGAATTAGAACAGGTGCCTTCATCAAGGCGGTACGCAGAGAATTGAAAGACTGTTCTTGAGCTGATCCCCAATCGAAAGGCACTCTTTTTTGCAATAGATAAAATAAGGGTTCAGCCATATCAGCAAAGTTGCAATAATTTTCCAGTAATACCCAACCATACTGAGAAAGGCTTAAATATCCCATAAAGAAGAGGGAGGAGGCATCTGTTGGATGGCTTGAACTTTGTCCACAAGGGGTCAAATCCCTTTAGCTGAGACCTGATGTCCTAAGAAGTCCATTTCATTTTGAAAGAATGTGCACTTGGAGGGCTTGAGCTTTAAGAAAGAGCCCCAAATTTGGCTAAAACTTCTTTTAGTTGGTTTAAATGCTCAGTAAAGGTTTTGGAAAACATGGTAATGTCTTCAAGATATACCAGAACACAAGTAAGCTTTAAATCCCGGAGCATACTGTCCATGGCCCTTTGGAAAGTTGTGGGGGCATTGTTTAGGCCTTGAGGCATGCGAGTTGGTTCAAACAACCCTTCACTCAATATCAGGCACACTTGGCATGATCTTCTAGAGACAGTTCGATTTGCCAATATCCACTGGCTAAGTCCATGGCCAAAAAAGGTGGATCCAGCCAAAAATCTAAGAGAATCATTGATCCTTGGTAAGGGTTAACAATCTCGTCGAGTAATAGCATTCAGTTGGCAATAATCCTTAATAACTCAGTGGGAACCATCTTTCTTCTTAACCATTAACAATGGAGATGCCCAAGGACTATTAAAGGGTTTCAATAATCCATCCTCCAACAATTGATGCAGCTCCTTAGTAACCTGGGCTTCTTCTACTTTAGACTTACGATAGGGCTTTGCACAGATAGGAAGGTGATCACCAGTTTCAACAATGTGCACTACACCTTTCATCTTCCCAAAATCGTAAGTATGCCTAGCAAAAATGTTGGAATATTCATCCAATAATTAAAGGACTTGTTTCTCCTG
Organism: Massospora cicadina; assembly: GCA_022478985.1. Classification (NCBI taxonomy): domain Eukaryota; kingdom Fungi; phylum Entomophthoromycota; class Entomophthoromycetes; order Entomophthorales; family Entomophthoraceae; genus Massospora; species Massospora cicadina. The sequence goes on from JAKSZP010017167.1 coordinate 93,895, forward strand.
AATCTTAGAGAGATGTTTCCCAATAGCAGGTCCCACAGTAAGGATTTCCTGATCACTCTCCAATACAAAGACTTGTAAACTCCCAAAGGGTTTAACATCATAGATATGAGATAAGGGTAACAGCTTGACTTAAGCAATCAGGCGCTCTCAATCTACCAGTTTTGGCACATCAGTAAGGTTCGCTAATAAGACAGATAAAAATCCTGAATAAGCATAATCCAATATTCCAGGACAAGGCAAGAGTTCTTTGGAAGAAGGATTGACAGTGCCCTGAACTTGTAGCAAATGCCCCTTGGGAATCGAAAGGTGCAAAGAAGTATTAATGATCACTTGTGATTTTGGTGGAATAACTAATTTCTCAGGAGAAAATATAGGCATTCCCTCTTCAATATCAGCCATGGTAGGAGGTAATTTTACATGAGGATCTTCAACCTGATACTGAAGTGAATAAGACCTTCTAGTTCCTTCTAGCAGACATAACCGACGTCAAATGGAAGCATGATCAGATAAAAGTAAGGGAACTCAATACCCCAAGAGAGACAACGACGAGTTAGGGTAGTTGATAAATCCATCAAATTCTCGTAAAATTTGAGTCCCCAAAAGTAGGTCATAACTCAAATCATCGAGTACAATAGCTGGGATAGTAAAGGTTAATTTCCCAATTTTCAGAGGAAGGGATGAAAAAGCTCCAATAGACCGAGTACTCTGAGGTCCAGCGGTGCCATATTCTTTTTTAGTACTAGATGGTACGGTGCCATATTCTTCATAATGAGAAATATTGGGGGTTAATTTGATCCATTTGACCAATTTGGACAAGACAACATTCACTGGGGATCCAGTATCTAAGATAGCCTTAGCATTGACTTGATTCACTCAGAAATTGATTCAGGTAATGGTACTTCTAAACTGAGAGGATAAGGACAATAAGGAGGGCAAGGAATAAGAAGAATGTTTGTCTTTATTACACTCAATCAAACTTTGCTGCTCTTGTTGTGCACTCACATCATTATCAAGGTGGAGGATCTTATTGGTCTTATCTCTTTTCTTTTTCTCATCTGCTTCCTTTTTAAAGCAACGATCCTCAGTATGAAAGTAGCGATGACAGTAATTACACTGGATCGCTCTATTGTGCTCAGGTATGGCAAAGACCTTGGGGTGACTAGATCTAGGAGACTAATAAACTTGGGGCTTTTCAGAGAATTGAGGGGCAACTCCAATAAGGCCTCCTTAATATCCAAAATACTTCGGAAATTCTTTTTGACACTGATCAGATAAACTTTCATTTGAGTTCTGGAAGTAAAAGCTGACAGAACTGCGGTAATTGCATTGTCTAAGTTCAACTGACCACAGGCTACAGGAGTTTGATCTTCCCAATAAAACCAATGAGCAAATTCCTTAATAGATTTATTTTGGTGGGGCTGTATACCCATAAAGGCCTGTTTTTGCGAAGATAGGGTCTGCTCACTTCCAAATTCTTTGATCAATGCCTCTTTGACCTGAGCCCAAGTAGAGCAGGTCATTAAGTGGAGAACCATAATGTCTTGAGCCAATCGAGTAAGGCAATTAGGCAGGTAATTCATCTTTTGGTGATCTGTGGCCTCACTTAATGCCTTTTCATACAGATAGAGAAAAGAGATAATGCTGCCTTCCACTGGGGAGTATTTGTCTTTGAATACTGGCTTGAAACTCATGGGAGCATTGGTGGTCAAAACATGCACTCCAGGTTATTTGGATTGAGTAGATACTTAAGAGGCAGAATCTGAAGCTTGAGAAGAAAATTGAGGGTGCGGACCAATAGCTTCAGAGAGAATTTCATTAATCCAATGATTCAGATCAGTATGCCCTACTTTTTCATCTAGTCGGTGAGATAGCTCAAAAATCTGTTCTTGCTGTGCGTTGTACTTGAGTTCCAGCGTCTCAATTTTAGCTTGGAGAAGTTCCCCTTTTGATTTGCAAGCATGTAATAAGTTATCAGTGTCCATGGCGCACTTTCCCAAATTGATCAATTCATCGGACAAGGACTGCAGAGTCAAAAGGGGGTCAATTGGTACCCCATCAGGGGTTAGGTTGCATTCTTTGGCCACCTTAGAGAATTATTCATGTAAGTGGGTCATCATGTTCATGAGAGAGTTAATGTGTTGATAAGATCCTGAGTGACCATCAGCGCCTGGAGGTCCACAAGGTCCATCTGCACCTGGGGGTCCATGAGGACCTTCAGCTCCAGGAGGTCCACGGGGCCCTACACCTCCGGGTAGCCCACAAGGTCCCTCTACCCCAGGAGGACCTATATTTCCAGAGCTTTTCTCTACTTTGTTGACCCAGAACTGAATTTCTGAGTATAATTGTTTCAATTGAAAAAGAAAATTTCAAAATTCTTCATCCATTGATTGACTACGCCCAGAGAGTTGAGAAACACCCTCTCTCCATTCCCTCTGGATCTCTTGAACTTTTTTAGGAAACTGTACATCAATAAAATTTTATCCCCTGATCAAACTGAATGAGCTACTGTTGTACTTCATAGAGTGAAGTTTGATTATTAATAATAGCATCATAATTATCTCGTCTAAACTTGGAGGCCAACTTGAAAAACTCAGAAATATAATTATTTTTTTTTAGTACTAGATGGTTCAGAAATATAATTATTCAAGGATCGGAGTCCTTCTAGTAAATTGAGCATCCCTTGATGGTGCATTCCAACTACAGGTAGCAAGTGGTATAATGTAGGATGTACAAGTTGTTGTAGATATTGTTCAAATCGAATCCCTGGCATTTGAGAGGTTTGCAGTACTTCTCACAATATAGAAGGTACTGCATTTGATCGGAATTGGGTAGAACATATTCCAAGGATTAGAGCCCCTTCAAGTATTTGATTGATGATATTTCACAAGGCCTCAGGTGGAATTTGAAAGTCTGAGGCGAAACTTAAGTTAAGATTATTGAATTCCAAGTTTGCCCAGAATTCCAACGTAGAAGGTAATCTTGGGATTTGGGCTCCAATTGAAGGGACCCATCATAAAATACTGCCTTGCTCTTGATCTTGAGCCTCGTCAGGCGAAAATTGAGAATCCATGGTGATAGATGTGGTCACTGGTGCGTAACTCAGAGAGCCCCTGTAGTGAGCACCACTCTGGAAGTTTTAATTACACTTCCAATGGGGCAGGTTGTATCTCAAAGTTACACTGGGAGGATTCTCCAAAAATGCAATGATGTAAATAAGAAAATACAGGTTAAACTTGACCTAATTTTTATTTTCAAAAAGAGGAAATATTTATAGGCTTTTTTATGGTTCATAATCTATTTGAGTGAATTAACCTCTGCACAATTGAATCTTTAATCAAATGATTAGGATCCAATTGATCGTCAACTTTGATAGATTGTGATAGATTGCTTGCTCCTTCCGATGATATCAGGGGAATTGAGGAAGGGGACTTTTTGGAGATATGCAAATTTGGTGAAATCCTGACAGCTGGGCTCGCCATATATGGCGAAATACAATCCTTTTAAATGCAACTCTTTATGCTGATGCCACACCTGTGCACTGGCAAAGCTATTGCAGTCCAAACCCCAACTAAAGATAGCAAAGGATCTAACCCAAATCCCACACTCCACTTATATTAATATTGAAGGGCATACCACCCATCCTTTCTGGGTAACCGTGGACAGCGCACCTCCCATCTATGCCCATTGTGATGCGTTTGGCCACAAGGCACACGCCTGCCCCTCCAAGGAGGACATCACATTCTAAGAACATTGCTCAGTGGCCATGAACAATGGGGAGACCCACTATGAACCAACCGCCAATGCAAAGGACATCTTCCCGTGGGGAGCACAAGGTTGCTACTTAATAGTGCACCCTATATCCCCACAAGAGCGGAAGAAGGCCAAACAGGCCCGCAAGGTGGCGGCCAAGGTCGCCTCTGCTATCCTGCCCTCCTAATGCCAGGAGGACATTGAGACTTTTGTGGCGGAAGCAGCTTGGAAATCTCTCGTCCAATCAGCTTGGGCTTCCCAAACTGATTGGGCCGCCCAAAATGAAGATCCAATGTGTGAGTCAATTTCACCTGACCCATGCGCCCAAGCCTCAATTGGAACCGATTCAGTCTCCAACCTTAAAGAAAAAAAATAAATCATGCATTGTGCACCATAATTGAGCGCTCCACAAAAATCTCGTTCTGCAGTGGGGAAACCAAAAGTGAAGGCAAAAGCCAACGCGAACCTGACTGCCAAATTTACCCATTCTTCCAACTATGTTGCTGCATACACCCAAGGCGCCGAGAAGCACCATGATGATCCTGAGATGGCTGAAGGGCCCAGGTGTCCTTCCCCTCACACCTAAGGTATGATGGGGGTAGCCTTTACTTTAGGGACATTGAACATCAATGGACTCAAGGCCTCGCTGTCCCAGGCTAGGTAACTAAGTTTTAAAAAATAATTTACCTGTGGATATCCTGGCCATCCAGGAGTCCCACTGTCCACACGGTTCTGAGGATGCATGGATATCCATGCTCCTCCCTCCCTGTCCTTCTGGTCCAAGCACTGTGGGGTGCTTGTTCAAAAAAACAATTATTTCAAATTTTTATCATCTGAATCCTTCCTTAATGGCCAAGTCCTCGTTGTCAAATTTTCATGGGCGACATGGTGCACACTATCATCAACATTTACGCCCCAACCTGTGCATGAGAGCGTCAGGAATTTTTCTCATTGGCAAAATTCTTTCTGTTACCCCCTGACACTTTTGTATTTGTGATATGAACTGTTGGTTGAATCTGCCCACCGACTGCTGGCAATCCTCATCTTCCCCGCCACAGGGTCATGTAGAACTACGAGTCATCAAGGCCACCCTAGGGTTGTTTGACGCACTGCTGCATCATGCTCCGCTGCTCAAAAACATGTTGCGCCCACACGTCCACAACTACCAGTTAAGGTCCATGTCCCGCGTCAAGCTTATCCTCGCACTGTTGCAATTTTGTACCCAGATTTCCCACTTTAAAATGTTGAAAAATCGATTTCTCCAATCACAGGCTGGTCTCAATAAACTTTCCACCTAACCAACCCAGTGGCTTGGGCTCCAGTATGGTGCAAACTTCGCCTGGCTGAACTCACATTGCCAAGATTTTCCACATCGATGGAATCAAGACATCAGCACAGGAGTTTATTGTACCATTTTGCACTGACCCAATTTTCACCTGGTCGACCTTCAAAGCAGAGAGAGAAATCCGCCAGGCTCGCCACCTTTCCTCCCAATGCTCACGCTTCACTTCAGCAGTCATCTCGCGCGCTCTGGCAGAGCTGGCCCACCTGGAGTCCAACATCCTAGCCAAGGGCTACAGCCCTGCTTGGGGCCATAAGTGGGCGGAAACAGCTGCCCACCTCAACGTGCTTGAGTGGCAACACAAACATCAGGTTTGTGTTCAGTACAGGGCTAAAAACATTACAGCAGCTGACACTTGCTCCGCTTATTTTTTTCAAAATTCTTCGCACTGCACCAGAGCTTGGCCTGCACACAGGTGCATAGGCCAGACAATTCCATCACGGATATGCTGGCCAAAGTGGTGATTGAGATATAAAAGTATTACTCTGAGTTGTACCAATCTAATCCAATTCCGCTGGCTGAAATGGTGAGATTTCTCTTTAGCACTCACATCTGCACCATTTCCTGATACCCGGAGTTAATGAATTTGATTACTCCAGATGAACTCTGGTCCGCTGTCCACGGTGCACCAAATCAGAAATGCCCAGGCCCTGATGGCATTCCGTATGAGTTCTATAAGAAGTAATTCAAATATCTATCCCCACTGCTGCTTGCCTCCCTTAACCAGAACCTTCTGGATACGCGCCTTCTACGAGGAGGATAAGAGGCCTTCGCCATTACACTCTTCAAAAAAGGGGATAAGCTAGACCTAGCCAACTGGCGCCCCATTTCTCTAACACGGACACCAAAATTTTAATTAAAATCATGGCTGACCGTCTAGGGATTGTTGCCTCTGCTACCATCTCCCCAGAACAATTTGGTTTCATACCCAGAAGGTCGATTTGGGATAACGTGCACTCTGTGGCTAATGTATGTCAGTCCACAGCCTCTGGGGCACTTGTATTTTTAGACCAGCAGAAGGCCTATGATAGACTAAACTGGGAATAACTCAGGGCCTGCCTCCACCAATCCACCTACCCCCACGTTTCATCAGTTGGGTGATGCTGATGATGGAATATGCGACAATGGCAGTGCGTGGCCCTGGCTTTCTCACGGATGTAGTCCACCCTCAAAGGAGCCTACGCCAAGGGGACCCCCTTAGCCCACTCTTATATAACTTCAGCATTGACCCACTTCTTCAGAATGTAAATGCCCGCCTTACTGGGGTCCATGTGCAAGGCCAAGCCCCAGACAAGATGTTGGCATTTGCAGATGATTGTGTGGTTAGGATGTCTAACAATAATGATGCACGCACGCTTGAAGCTCTTATCCAGGTTTACTCCCAGGTAAGTAATACTGCATTAAATGCCTCAAAAACTGAAATCATACTTCTTGGTCAGTGTCAAACCCGCTGGGCATCAGCGCCCTGTTTCCAGCCCGGCCCATCTGCTAGCACACGCGCTTGCTTACCCTGCCCATCCCAAACCGCCCCACTTGTGCTCCCCTTTGTAACGCGCCTTACCGTTGGGACAGTCTGCCATTTGGGGGTGTGGTTGGAGGCAGGAGGGTATGCCTCAGCAATGATGGAAAGCCATATTCTGGACAAAGTGACGAAGCGCATCGCCTCCCTCAGAGCCCACCCTTCTCTTACTGGCACGGTTGTTTTAGCCAATTCTATGCTCCTCTCCAAAGTTTGGTTTGGGGCCCACGCCATCGCCTTCTCCCCAGGTTTCTTCAAATCTCTGTATGCCCTTCTGCAAGGGTGGCTTTGGTCAGGCCACCCACCGCCAGTGCATCTTGAGGTCATGTTTGGCCCTCGCCATAGTGGTATCAAGGGCCTGCTCGACTTTAAGGCCCATGCTGCAAAGATCCTGGGCACCTGGATCGCGGCTGTTACCATCCCTACACTCCCATCCCACACTGGTCCCGCACAGCCCGCTCCAACTTTTCCTGCGCCCTGTGCCTTGCCAATCTGTCGCACCCTCACTCTTTGATGAAATATCTGGCTTCCCACCCTTCGGCCGCAGGTCCCCATGGAACTGCACCCCACTTCAAAGGAATCCTTCTCTCCATGTGGAGCTCTGAGTGGAGAATTCGTATATGTGGACACACTGCCCAGAGGGGGCGCCCCTCACCTCAGTTCACACAGGAGGTACAGGGGCTACCAATTCTGGACGGATTGATACCCACAAGGCCCCATGTTCTATCCAGGGTGGACTACCTGGACATGATGGACATCCCTTATTCCACTGAGAACCAAAAGACTATCTGGAAATACGCACACCATCCTCTGTGGCAGCCTCAAGTCCGCTCCCATGTGTGGCGCTGCCTGAGGCGGGTGTACCATACTGCTGAGCGCTCTAATGCTTTACGCTCATCCTGAGTTGTGTGTGGCTAGTATGGAATGCTGTTTCACCACCTGGAGAAGAATCCTACCTCTAAAGCGATATGGCGTGAGGTGCAACGTCTGCTTTTCTAGGATCAGAAAAATCCCTTCAGTTTGTCTGGGGACATGTTTGCTTTGTCTATGGGCTCCCCTCTTCTACCCTCCCTCCATGCTCTGGTGGTTGCAATTGCCATGTGGATTATCCACACGATTATCTTGGATGCCATTACAGGCTCCACCCCCACCCTCCCAGAAGCTGTCCACCAGTTCCAGTCCACCTTAGTGGAACACTTTCAAGCGTGGATGTTTGGATACCTCCCACCGCGTCACCAACCATTGGTTTCCTCCTGATCTTGGTTTGGTTCATCAACTCTGACCTCTTCCTCCACACGTGCTCAATCGTGGCTCTGGCCCCTTTACACGTTCCCTCTCCTCCCTTAGTGGCGTTCCTGCTGGCAACAGGAGATAGCATTGCTTCTCTGTGGTGCCCCCTATTACTACATTTCATTTTCTTCATGTCTTATTGGAAATGTCCATCCCCTGGTCAGCTTTCCCCACAATAGATACAAAAAAGTTATATATTGATTCACCTTCCCCTCTGGGAAAGCCTGAACCTCTACAGATAAAGGCCCCAAAGAACATGGATTCTTATTTGCACATGGTACTGGACTCCTCCCTGAGTATAACCAAGTCTTCATCTTTATGGGTTATCTTGTCTTAAAATAATGATCTACACCCTCACCTTAGGTCATTTTATACTGTTCCCTCCGTGGAGCCTTCTTCCCTGTGTTATTAGCAGGCTGTTCCCGTTGGTATGATGGGGCTCTCACAATTACCTCTTTAGAAAGAAGAGAGTTACAGATACTCTCTTTACATTTAAAGCCACTGATAGTCAGCTACCTAAAAGATTTTATCCAATTAGGAGACATTTTTTGTTTTATGATATACTTGCCAATAGTAAGTTTATATAAAATCCATATCTTGTCGCAGGTAGTTCAATTTTACTAAGGTTAAGCGCCCAAAGAAAACAGGTAAAAAGAGCTCTGGAGACTCACAAAATCTCCCTTTAAACTCCTGGATGATTTGTTAAGGCTATAGCAAAAAAATGGGTTATAGCTCACACTGCTGGGTAATGTCAGGAGAAGATTATAGGTTAGAAGATAAGTTATCAGAGGGTAAAGCGCCTATAAACCCTACTATGGCTAAAATCTCAAAATAGATGATCCTCTAAACAGACCAAATTCAACAAACTATGCTTGAAATTATCTAAGAAAGTTTTTCAGCTTGAACTCAATTTTGGAACCCAATTCAGCTTCTGCAGAACCTCATCCACTTAAATTTTTAATATAGTCTCCCAAATTTGATGGATATTTAAACTATAAGGATAACAGGTTTTATAATCCAAATTTTGAATATTTTTGGTTTTAGTTTTTAAATTGTTTTTGAAGGATTTTTCCAGATGCAATAGATGGATTGCCAATCATTGCAAAGTACCTAACTTTCTCAGACTTAAGTGCTTGAATTTGACGCCTTGTCTAATTTTAGAGTGTCCATATCTCACCATGCTGATGATGATTATGACAAAGATTTATCAAAATCCTGCAAAATTTGTAATACACTTCCTACACCATTTGGTACCTTATTACAATCTTTTTTAAAGAAATATGTGATAACCCTTTATAACTTTATGGTTATACATACTTTTTAGCCTTAAATGCTTTTCTATTTCTCACTTTAAGCTATAAGTTATTCAGTGCCATAAATTCTAGAAGTTTAGTTCCCTGATATATCTTTTCAATATTGTTAATTTGAGGTAAGATAACAAGTTGATGGATATTATTCATTGCTCAAATATCTGTAAATTTAAAAAAAATTCTTATGAATGGACTGAAATGCCCAAAGAGAGTAATACAGAATTTTAAAACAAAATTAACTTAGGTTGGAAAGTAGAGAGTTGCTTATCTGACCATGGTGGAAGGGAATGGGATTTAGGGGCTCATCCTTTTTTTAGTTTCTTATCATCCCAGAGTAAGGTACAGTTATAGGCTGAAGTAATGACATAGGGGCATCAGCTGTATGACGTTTGATTTTTAAGGCAGAATTTAAGATATTGAGTTCATGAATATGGCCAATGATATAAAAGGCAAGGGTTTTTGCTTTGATGAAGGCGTCAGAGAATAGTTATGCGGCAATGTTGATGCAGGTAATCCTCACTTTAAAACTGCTGTACCACTGCAGCGTTCTAAATGGTTTTTTTGGCTTTTTTATTTATACATAAGATTGCGCTTATATGGAGGGTATAAACTAAGTGAGATATTTTGAGGAGGTATACTTGCTGCAAGCATCATCACTAACTCATCAACAGCTTTGAAATAGGATGACAGTTAAGCAAGGCTTCTGATTCACCAGAGTGCTGGTGTCACTTTGGAAAAGAGTAACCTTTGTCTTGGATCATAAAAATGAAAGAGAAATTAGGCGTTGTACTTGGTATGCAAAAATTGTTTGAGGCGGACATTAGATGGTTTAGTAAGGTCACCAAAATCTAGAAACCTTTGCCAATAAATCCAAGCGCTTCTGGTTAATTGTTGATGCGTGGCAGCTCCCCCTTTTGGGTTGGGCACTAGTAGTTCTAAAAAAAGTTCAAGTGAATTGGATTGGGGAGACAGCATAAATTTGAGGTTTAGTTACCAAAATGAGTTTTTTAACATTTATATAATTCAATTAATTAATTGATTATAGTTATAATTAATAGCCTATGAAATCAAACTTGTTTATAAAAACTTATTAGAAGGAAGTTTTATACGCTTTAATTTTAAAAATATAAAAATTTCTTTCTGCTCAGTGTAACTTTCCAAGCAAAATTACATGAACTTATAAAACAAATCAAATTTGCCAATAGTAGTTTCGCTCCATTGTCCTCAGATTCTCTGCCAGCTGCTCCATAGTGGGGCAGCGGCGAAACTCCCCCACCATTTTCCGTCTGGCAGGAAAACGCGCTAGGACTGGTTCACCCAGTCACTCCAAACCCATGGGCTGATTCATTCCACCCAAGGATCCTGACGCCCACCTTGCTCATACTCAAGCGGTACCACACTGCCCCCTAATGCTCCCCCAGAGCAACATGTGCTACGGCCTAAGGGTCAAATATGGGAAACTATTCCCATACCATGACCAAGCCATTATCAAAATGGCACAGGCGGTGATGACACCCCCAGCTTTATCAAATTTCTGCCCCTACAAGGGGTATTTTGACCTTGGCTTCACCTGCAAAGCTGATGCTGCCACTGCAGCAACTGTGCCCCTGGTATTCCAAGGCACTCCTCTACCCACAACTTGAACTTGGCTTCCAGTGGACACCATTTTGGTGGTCCATTTTACTGGTTTGCCCACCCACCTCCCCCTGTGGTGCTCCACCAGGAGCTGATGGACGGTAGGCAGCCTATGGCTCCAATCCCATCTTGCAATTTGTGGCCCCAAATGGGGCCACACGACTTGCTGGGCCTCAGGCATATACCATGATAAGCATTAAATTAAATAAAAATTGTGGTGTCAATTCTGCCGCGCACCATTATTCCCTCAGTGCCCAACCATCTGTTTTGGGCCCGTGGTGAGGGCGGGTGGACGATCTGCTAATCATGTTTTGAGTTAGACCACTTGAAATGCAAGTGCCCCTTCTCAACCACTTCAGGTGGATTGGATGACTCATCCACCGTCCTCCAATATTCTGCCCACCCTGTACAATTTCTGGCATGGGGCACAATCCTACCTCCTCCACCCCCAAAGCCTGTTGCTGCAGCTGCACCTGCAGCCACCAATCAGCCTTCTCCTCACCCCAATGTCATATATAATTCCTCCAAAATCAAGCATCAGATTGGATCTCAGTTCAGACCCATGCTTCCTCAAATGAATTGACCAAACCTCAACCATACGCTGATTCCCCAACCTAATTTAACCAAAACCCATGAGAATTATTGGCTGAAATTGGTGAATCAGGTAAGTTCATTGAAGAACTGCCTCTGTAAATTGAGCGGTTCATTAATGCAGAATGGGATGTCAAATACCCCCCTTGACTTTATACCCCACAGCCAAACACTGAATCATTTCACAGTGATCACCAGCTTGCAGTCAAAGAAGCTGCAACACCAGATTGTCATCCCCTGCGTAAAGCTGTCACTAAATCAGTAGTGATACTCAAAGGAGGAATTCCACCTCCTGTTATCCCCACAACCTTAACTCCAAAAAGCAAATATTGGTGAACCAGTATTACAAAAACGCAAATGATTCTATCCAGAACGTGGCAACTAAAGCATGGAATCCAAAAGCAAAAATAACATGAACCAACATTGCCACATTTGTTAGCTCCTGGATGCCCAAATAAAAGCTGAAAAAGCTTTAGCTAGATATCTCAGTACCATTTACCTAGCTGGCAATTTCCATGAAATTCCAATTATAAGAGATATTGAACCACATACCGCAGATGCCCCAACGCCATTACTGACAGCTGTGACACGCACCCTACTATGGGAGGAAGAAGCTACTGCTGAAGAGGCTGCTGAAGACAAGCCCCCTGACCTCCCCTCCCCTTCAGTCATGGAGGATAAGCGGCTTCCGCTGCCCACCTGGTTGGTCAGTTTTTGAAGTGTTTCACTCAATCCGCTCATTACGGCATTTTTTTGAACCAAGTAGTTACGTTAGTTTTTATTAAATTTTAGTTTTGGTAATGTCTAACCCTGGTCAGCTTGCCTCAATTAAATAAAATTTTGAAAATATATAAGTAGTGCACATAAATACTTATTTAAATAAATAAAGTAAACCTAGTTTTACATTAGATGGTTAATAAATAAACAAAAACTTCGAGATATCTAGTTAAAGATATAGCTTAGGCACCAAAGATTAAATTAAAATGAATTTAATTTGAAAATAAAGTAAAATTTTTGCATAAAAAGATTAATTAAAGTATCATTTTGATCAAAAATAAACTTTATCCGCTATACTCCACCTTTTAGAGAAGTTTCCTACTATAATTATATGTGACACCAATCTTATTATGTCTTTGTTCCCACCGCATTCTGATCCCATATGAGGCAGAAGTGAAACTCCTATAACCTTATTTCACCTGGTAGTAACCATTTTCAGCCTGAATCAGCCAGTCCACCCAATTCTTTGGGCCAATTTATTCCCCCAAAAGACATCGCTTTGCACCACATTTGGGTACATCAGACTTAACACCACCCTAATGCGCTCCTATGCTCCAGTACCACTTCCACCTTCACATCAACTATGGACGCTTATTCCCATATGTGACAAGGCAATCGTTTATCTTGATTTTTCTGCCTTTGCACCAGCAGAGTTTATTGACCTTCTATCTTTTGAGGGCTACTTTGATATTGGGTTTACCTCTGAGGAGGATGCAGCTGCGGCAGCAGCAACCCCTTTAATATAAAATAATCCCATTCCCACCACTCATACATGCCTTTATTCCAATACCACAAGGATAGTATATCTAGCAAACTTACCTTAACATCTCCCATCCCAGGTTTTGTATAATACATTGATGGCAGAGCTTTCAGACTATAGAACCAACCCCATCCTACACTTTATGGTAACTTCCGGTGCAAAGCGCCTTGATGACCCTCATGCCACTGCTACCTCAACCCCTACCACCCCCATATTTCCCAGCAGATCCCCCTTAATGACCACCTTGCCGCAGCGCCAGATAATTGCTTTTGGGATAGGGCTGACAATAGTTACACGTTTTCACTATCAGTTTTGCTTTAGTCCATACCAAAAAATCTTCCTCCACACTGTTGACATAGGATTCCATCTCCACATTGGTGGCTGCAACATCTGCTTCTGCATGTGGTGTTTTGCTTCCCCTTCCATCCCTGCCCTCTCATTGCTGGGCCAGCACAAAGCTTCTGCTCAACTCATACCTCCTTCATTAAACCACATGCTTCTAGTACAATAAATCAGGCTTAGATTTAGACTACTGTTTCCGCCCAAGTGCCATCTCATTTGCTCCCTCACGCCCAAACATGCATCGCTGCCCCATTAACCTTAATTAAAATTCATGGGAACTATCAGATGAGTTTAAAAAAATCGGGTAAAATCATCTTATCTTCACCCAAAGTCATTTCCATTGATCAAATTTTGAGAATCTGAGATTGGGGCTTGCCCAAACCCAAGCAGTATGTTCATAAGAAGTATGCAAATTATTCCTTAATGACCATCATTTCGGCAAAATGGCAGCCTCTCACTAAAAATATTATTCCCTCCATAAATGATTGCAATCAATCAGCCTTTGTACTAGCAAAGGTAAGTCCAAGCCCACATTTCCCTTGGTTTTTCCCGCACTTCACAATCAGAAGTAACAAAGTTTCATAGTACGGCGCATTTTGCTGTTGTGAAAAATTTGGTCACATTTAATGTTTATTGAAAAAGGTATTGCCTCTCCAAATGCATCCGATATGTCTTATTTGTTGATTTTTTCATGGATGCTGAGCATCCACTCACTAACTATTTCAAGGCCTTCAACATGGCCCAGATTATCTCAATTGACCCTCCATTTAAGCATCTTTCACCTCATGCCATGGATGCCCCCATGTCATTTCAGTCTGCCTAGATAGAGCTAAACGTGGCATTGTTTAGGTACTAAACCGCCTCCTGGTCTCTCCTCCCTCTCCACCATGGTATATTAGTGGTTAACTGCTTCCCCACCTGGTCGGTGTCTTTTTAAATTGGTTTTGTTTTAAACACTCGTGTGGGTATGACAGTTTAATAATTAATTGTTTTTTTACTGTTTTTGCTCTTTAAGAACTTTGCATATCCGTCCCCTGGTGCAAGTCTGGGGGGCGCCACCTCCAAATTGACTGGGTGGTGTTCCCTTTACCGTAAAAAGGGTCTGAGAAGGCCAGCTGCCCCTCTCATCTCTCAGGGCGACCTCGCCCATGTGTTGGACAAGCGGTGGGTAGCAGCTTACCCTTTGAGGTCCCCGCCACCTATCCCAGTACTAAGTTCAGCCAGAAAGGTTCTACATGTAAAGGGAATTTGTATTGAGCTATTAGATAGTTGGCATCCCCTAGTGCAAAAGGTTCAAATGAACTTGATGGCGATGAGCCTTTGTCATCAAGGCCCAAGAGCTCTAAACTATTGGCAACAAATCCTGATGGGCGTGTATTTAAGTAAATTAAGCGTATAGTGTCAAGTCTTCAGCAAAACTTGCTGATGGTATTGGTCATTGGAAAATGATTCTGTTAGTTTATAACCTTCCCTGATATTAAATCTTTATCTAACAGACCTCGCTTGACCAAATGTATGCTGGAGTGATCAGGTGCAGGTGGGTTAATCGCCTCAAACCCATTACTGACCTCTTAGGACTGCCCCTAAATGGGGTGGTGTTGAAAATTTGGGCTTCGCCTGATAGCTGGTTTGTTGTTTGGTAAAAACTGCAGCTTCGAGTGTCTATTGTGTGAGGACAATAGACAGGATGGTGCTTTAGATTTATGATAAAGCTTTTGGTAATACTTCAATTGCATACCCAGTTGTTTCACTTGGACAATGACACGCTGCCCTGATCCTACTGATATCAAGTGAAAATTGACTTTAATACAAATAAAGTGATGACGCAAAAAGTTTATAAGAAAAATTAGAAACTTAATCCAGAAGTTAAAGGATGTTTTTATTAGTGTTTATGCAAGGGTTATTTATAGGGTTCAATGTTAACCACATCTTACCCATGACGCCTTACTTTCAGTGGCTTTTGGCCACAAAAAGTTTGTAAGGACATCTACAAATACTTTGACTCAGGGCATCATACTCAGCCTCAGAGTTGGGGTAAATACCGTCATCATTCTTGGGATGGCATTTTGTACGTGTCTTCAAAAGCTGAATTGATTCACTTTTATGTGCAATTGGCAGCACATACCAAGCGATTTATATTAATAATTAGTAATTAATCTGATCAAAAACTTGACCTACATTAAAAACTAATTTTGACATAGACCAACAAAGCCCATGTGCCTAAGTCATTAAATCAAAACTTAAATTTAAGTTCGACCTAACCAATAAAGCCCTTGAGCCCATGTCATCATAGTAGAATATAATTAAGTGAAATCACTAGGCCACAAGTCACAAGTTCAGATACTTAGGATACACCTGAACCATAATCGTTGATATTGAATATCTGATGATTAGGTCCAGTCAACTCCTCAACAGGTGGCTTTGGGATGTTCCTGTTGCATGTCAGGTTAGACTTCATTGCTCTAGTTGGAACCACGGATAATCTGTAATTTGGGCATCTGTGGAAAAACCATAATGACCCAGCCCACTGCTTTTTTTGAAGTCAGTTCCAAATGAGTATGTTTCTCTCTTCACTCAAAGTTCACCAGGTTGGTCAAATCTTGAGGGCCCTGATCCCACATTAACCTAAGTTATTTACCTAGAAATCATCTGTTTAAGTATTTGTAAACACTAAGGAAATTGATGGTCATTTCTCTTATTTTAAGATTCATTAAAAATCTTTCAACATATCTGTTATTTAATTAAGTAAAAAAATTATTTGCTGAACCCCCACAACATATCCAATGTGGCCTCACAGGCCTCATATCAACTAGCTATTCCAGTCATGTTAATAGATTTGGTCCCCACCGCAGTCAATTGGGCTACACGTTAATAAATTTTTGGAACTCTCCCCAATTGAGGAGGCCATCTGACAGCAGGATCTTGGTATCTTGTGGGCCCAAATATCCCCTCTCCAAGCAAGGATCCACCCCCTCATCAATTTTGATGTTCCAAATCTATATTGAGGCCTCCAAACCCATTAATATGATCTTACAACTCCCCACACCCAGGCCATGGGCCCTGGATCTGTAACATCCTGGTTTCTCACTAGGTTGCTTTTTACGTTCATGTCACGTCAAAATTAATACTTACCTATCTCTCAGCACACTTTAACGTCATTCAAGTGATAATGCCCCTTGGAATTCTGGCTTGCCTTTTAGGTGCTTCTGCATCCCAATTGGCAGGACAGTATAACCTTTAGTTGCCGTTTCCCTGACATAATCGGCCGTCCATTATTTACATCCATTTCCGCCCTCATTATAGAGATGGACGCAACAGTGGGCACCCTCTACCAGATGAACATGCAGTCAGTGGACTGCCTTATGTTGTTTGTTTGGTTAATCACCAATTTTGTGAGTAGCTTCCAGATAGCTTTGGATGAGCTACTCCATGGTTGTATTGCCTCATTGCTTGCTACTTTCCACTCAGCCAACCCTCAAGTAGGTAATTTGGGTGTTCCCTCCCGTGAAGTCACAAATAAAGTCCTTAACGCCCTTACCAAGGTGCAAATGCGGTCTGCAGTTGCAATAAACAGTGCTGCTTCTATGACAAATGCTCAGCAAGGTGTTGCTCTTTTGTATGCGGTTGACAGTGAAGCTCATCAGTGGGTGCAAGGTCTTTTGCATTTGGCTATTTGGGCAGTTGATACCACTACACTAGTTGCAGTATGTCAGAAGCTCTAAAATGTCCTGAACCACGTTCTTAATGATTGTTCCGATTATTTTTTATGATAGCCAAAGCCCTAGCATGGTTTCTTAAATCGTGGCCTTCTGTGAGCAGGCCCTTGCACTGAATCTCCCCAAGGGATGTACTCAGTAATTTGCAAACTGTGTTGGATTCAGCCTTGCTCATCACGTTGTTTGGTCCACCACTATGAAAACAGTGGATTAAAAATTCAAGGCAGCGACTTCAATTAATGAAGCTCTCCGCCACTATCCCTTCCCTCAAAATGAGAACTTCATGATTGGATATGCCAACTTTACCTTGGGTTCTGATCCTGATGTCAAATCAGTTTTTGTATTGGTTCCTGGTCCTAACGCCGCCCCTGATCCTGAGCTGGTTTGCTCCATCACACTTATCTGTAAGTTGATAGAAGTCCAGCCTAGAGATGATGTGATCCAACTTCTTGATCGCCCCAATTTATTTCCGTTAAAGAAACCTGCTCTTCCATATGATCTAGTTGCAATCTCTTCAGTGTCAGCAGAATTGACCAAATCTGCAATTTACAGAATTACGCCTACTTATTACCAATAAAGATTAGTATTGGGGCACAGCAGGTGTTCTTTGAGGTCTTGGTCAACACTGGAGCAGTGGGCAACTTCATGATACTGGATTTGGCTCAGCAGCTTGATTTAGACTTGGATCTGGGGCCAGCTTTTTTTGGTCACCTCATTGGCCTTCCATCATCCTATAAAGTACGTTGTCCATTAACTTTCTTGGTTCACCAGTTTAGTCTTTGTAATCACTTCTCATGATGCCTAACCTTTTGTTCCTGGTAATTCTGGGTGTGGGTTGGTGGCTGCAGCAGCATGTGAGTGTCCACTTGAAACCAAACATACTGACGTTTTCTAATATCAGGTGGAGGGTGATTTCCCATTGCTAGAACCATCAATAAATCTCAAAGCTGTGGATCTGTTACATCCCCCATTTCTCCCATAGGTCTTCCGCCAGATTTTCTGCAGCATTAGTAAGTTACTAATGCATTTTTATTCCAAAAGGCCAAATGCCTTCCCTCACATACTAAATTTGATATATATTTTCAGACAATGGTAGAGGTGGTGGTTATATACTGCCCACTGTACCTGCATACAGCGGAGGAGGAAGCTGCCCTTAATGCATGGGTGGATGACATTCTAAAGCAGGGTTGGTTGTTTAAAGAAACATCTCCTGTTTCCTATCCCATTGTCTTTGCCAAGAAGGAAGATGGGTCCTTTGTCCCTGCGTGGATTAAGGTTACCTCAACATTATCATGGTTTATGAACCCTACCCACTGCCATTGGAACAGACAATTGGCCAATAAATTGCAAAGTTACGAGTGTTCTTAAACTCATTTTGATTAATGCCTTTAATCAGATTTGGGTAGCCAAAGGTCAGGAATGGCTTACCACTATCTGGACTAAATAGGGCATATTCCAATTTCAAGTGATGCCTTTCAGGCTAAAGAATGCACTCACAACATTCTAAAGAATGATTGATAGTGTGCTGGGGGAACTCTGGTTTAATTGCGTGGTCACATATATTGATGACATCCTGGTACATTCTCCCCCCCCAAACAACATGAAAGAGACTTAGAGGCGGTAGTGGCTGTCCTTCATAAGGCTGGTTTGTTTGTCAAGCCATCAAAATGTGAATTCAACTAAGAAGAAGTCACCATTTTGGTCAACCTTAATTTTAAAAGATGAGTACGCCAATACACCTAGAAAACTGGATGCCATCCACAAATGGACAGCTCCAATGACATAGAAGCAATTGAGAAGCTTCTTTGGTTCCATCATAATCTTAAAAATTATCTCCCGCCCTCTTGCGGTTGGCTGCACCACTACATCTGCTCACAGGCAAAAACGTTCCTTTCCACTGGACGCATGAGTGCCAGAAGGTAATGATTCTTTTAGGGAGGTGTTTTTGTTGCCCCCCTCCTTAAGCATGCTGGTCTCTCCACGCCCTATATTCTAGCATGTGATGTTTCTTCCGCTGCAGTAGGGGCTCTTCTGCTCTATAAGCACAATGTTTTGGAACACCCAGTCAATTTTCTTTCCTAAAATTTATCTTTCCACTGAGCAAACCTGGACCATCTATGACAAGAAGCTAGCAGCCGTGGCATGAACTTTGACCCACTGGCGGTATCTCTTTCAGGGATCTCAGCATGAGTTAACTGTGTGCATGGACCACCAAGCTCTTCTCTATTTTTGCAATCCACAAAAGTTGGTACACCAACAGGCCTGAACCTACCATGATTTGTGCATTTTTAACTTCAAATATAAGTTTGTGAAAGGAGCATTAAATGTCCTTCCCAGTTTTTAAGCCACAATCCTGCACTTTGCCAAGCTGACTCAGATGAGGCGGATTTAGTCACGGTTATTCCCCCAAACTAAATCTTGGTCAATATACCTCCCATAGTTTCAACAGCAGACTTAGCTCCAGACGCGCCTTTGATTTTGCAGGTATAGCAGCGTAAATGGAATGTGTGGAAGGGGTGGACCTTATGGAGCAGCTGTCCTTCCCAACTTCAAAGCATTTTTTTTTTTATTCTCTGGCAAAGGGGATCATATAGTTTAGTTCACAGGATTAGGTCCCTCCACTCCTCCGAGCTGAAGTAATTTAGGCTCAACACAATCCTCCCATAGTTGGTCACCCAGGGAATAAAAAGTGCCTTGATTTAGTTAAGCGTACCTATAACTGGCAGGGCTTATCAAAGGATGTTCCAGCATGGATCATGTACTGTGTGAGTTGCGCGCAGCCAAATAATACTGGTCTGGTAGGAATGGTCTCCTGCACCCCTTGCAGCAGGCGGAGGGGCCATGGACAACAATGTCCATGGACTTTATTGTTAAGCTACCCAGCTCAAATGGATTCACAGCAGTTATGGTGGTCATAGACCACTTCACTAAATTATCTTTGTTTTCCTATGCTCCTCTATCATTACTTCTGAAGAAAATGACCGCCTATTTTTGCGTCATGTGTTTTTAATATTTGGACTCCTGTAGGAAATAATCACAACTACAGGACCCAATTTATGGCTTAATTTTGGAATAATCTCTTGGCAATCTTCAAATTTACACCATGTTGCTTCACTGCATACCATCATTGTTGGATGGCTAAACTGAATGGGTCAATAAGATCTTGGAACAAGATCTGCGATGCTACGCTGCAGCTGCTCAGGATACCTGGGCGGATGACCTTTGCCTCGCTTAGTTTGCATATACTAATGGGACGCATTCATCCACATGCTTTTCCCCATACAAAGTGACTTAGGGTATAGCTCGTTGTTTTAAATTGTCATGTGCCTTCACCCAGAGGTACAAGCTGCAGCTGACCACGGGCAGAACATTTGGGCCACACAGTCCCTGGTTCTAAAGCATTTGACTAATGCTATAAGTGATTAAAAACAATTTGCAAATTGGAAGCAGCTCCCAGTGCACAAAATTAAGGTAGGCTCACACGTCATACTGAACCTGCACCACTTGCAGATGCAGGTGCCCTTGTGCAAGTTTGCAAGTTATTGATTGGGCCTTCATTTTGGTGGAAGAAGTCTTAAAAAGTGGCGCCTTCCATTTGAAATAGCTGCCCCACTGGAAGCAACTTCTGGTCTTTCATGTGTATCAGTTGACTCTATTCAAGGCTGCGATCCCATCAGAACAAGAGCCCTTTGTTTTTGAGGGAGTGGAGGAAGCAGAAGTTGAGGGTATCCTAGTCTCCCACAAATTATGACAATCTATCCAATATTAAGTCACGTGGAAAGGCTATCCTACCTACAAAAATACCTGAGTTGGCACTTGGGACTGCGACAACTGCTCAGAGCTCATTTAAGATTTCCACACTATCCACCCAGATGCTCCCCACCCTCTCCCTAAATTAGCCATAATACGGCGATCAAGTCACAAGGCCCATAAGTATTTGGCCCTCACTCAATTTCACAATGGTGGTGCTCCCCTTTTTGAAAAAGGGAAGGATAATGTAAGTCTGGGGAGAGCGCCCCTCCACTTGGACCATTTGACATTCCCCTTCCTGCCAAAAAGGGTCTGGGAAGGTCAGCTGCCACTTTCATCTCCCAGGGCGACCTTGCCCATGTAGTGGATGAACGGTGGGTAGCAGCTTACTCTTTGAGGTCCCTGACACCTATCCCAGTGTTAACTTCAGAATAATTGCTACTGCAAATAAAGGGAATTTGTGTCAGCAATTGGAGAGTTGGCATCCCCATGGGGTGAAAGGTTCAAATGAATTAATGGCAATGAGTCTTTGGCATCAAGGCATGGAGCTCCAAACCATCAGCAACGAAGCCTGATTGGCGTGTAATTTAAAAAAGTGTCGAGTGTCAAATCTTTGGCAAAAAATGCTGGTGGCATTAGCCATTGGAGAATGTTGCTGTTAGTTTAAAACCCTCCCTGAATTATCTAAATCTTTATCTGACAGATATCACTTGGCCAAATTGATGCCAAATTGAACAAGAACAGGCGGTTTGGGCTCCCCAAACCTGTTTCCAAACTCTTGGGACTGCCCCTATAAGGGGTTGCCTTGGGAGGTTCACTTTGCCCTTTGGTGAGATGCCATCTCTCTTATTGTCAGAACTGCAAAACATTTGCAATTTGGGTGTCTGTGGATGATCTGAAGATGACTCAGCCCACCACCAATACTTTTGAAATCTGTTCTAAATAAGCTTTTCCCCTTGCTTAAAGTTTGCAAGGTAGAAAAACTTGAGGGCCCCTGATCCCATATTTTCCTAAGTTATTCACCATTTAATCATCTATTTAAGTAACTGTAAACACTGAGGGAATTTCGGTCAATTATCTTATATTAAATTCATTAAAAATCTTTTCGCACCTCAGTTTATTTAATTAAGTAAAGAAAATTATTTGCTGAACCCCCACAACATATCCAATGTGGCCTCAAAGGCATCATATCAACTGGGCTATTCCAGTCATGTTAGTAAATTTGGTCCCATCACAGACAATTGGGGTATCATTTAAGAATTTTTATGTTACTCTCCCCAATTGAGGAGGCCATCTGACAGCATGATCTTGGTATTTTGTGGGCCAAACTATCCCCACTCCAGTAAAGGATCCACCCCCTCATTAATGTGGCTGTATAAATTCTCCTATGAGGATCACCAAACCACCCAAACTGATATCACACTTCCCTACACCTGGGCCCATAGCCCTGTCAGTAACGTCCTGGTTTCTCACTAGGTTGCTTTTTACGTTCATGTCACGTCAAAATTAATCTTTACCTATCTCTCTGCATATTTTAACGTCATTAAGTGACAATGCCCTGGCATTCTGGCTCACATTTTGGGTGCTTCTACATCCTGATTGGAAATCCAGTCTTAACTTTATCTGCTGTCTTCCTCTAACTGGTCATATTACCTCAAAAAAAATTATTTTAAATTAAAACATGATTCTTAATTTACTAGATCTAATTAAGAAAACTTTATAGCATTATTTACACTTAAAAATATTAATCATGCATAAAGAAGTACCATAAAATTATAAAAATACTTTTTCTTATTTATTATGAACTCTGATCTTAAGCCCTTTAGAAAAGTCACTTTTATGTTTAATGTTTCACTTCATGTCCCTGTTAGTTATCTCATAGTACAAGTATTATTGCTTTTATGCACTGACTAATAATATTTAAAATGGCATAGACTTTAGAATATTTAAGTATAAACTTTGTTCTTTTTGTTTATTATGTGATTTAACACTTTTTTAAATAATAATGGATGAGTACTAGATGATACAAAGAGCTTAAGAAGCTGTATTTTACAGGATATGAACCAAGTAACCCAGCTTTTCTTGGGTTTAAATTTACCAGATATTTCTGATCAATTGTTTCAGTAATTATGTTGATAGATGGCCTTCAATAAGTTCATAAATCATTTACCTATTGAAATATCTTAACACCAACTACTTGACCAAAATTAATTAGACCTATCATATTGACTAAACTATCAACCATTTATCCAAAACCAATTGAACTATCAAAGTAACCAAAAACTATCAACAAATCAGCCAAAACCAATTGTTGAACTTATAAAAAAACCAAAAATCAACAACCAGAAAAAACCTATGAATCTATCAAATTATATTTAAATTTTAAATTTTAAATTTATTGTGGGGAAGGCTGACCATGCGACGGACACTTCCAAATATGACTCAGGAAAGATAAACTTAGTACCAGGGGAGGCACCCGCAGAGAAGCGATGCTATCTCTTGTTGCCAGCGGGAACGCCACTTATGGGGAGGGGGAGGGAACGTGTGAAGGGGCCGTAGCCACTATTGAGCACGTGTGGAGGAAGGGGTCTGATTTGATGAACCAGACTGGGAACCAGGAGGAGACCAGCTGTCAGCGACGCGGTGGGAGATATCCAAACATCCACGCTTGAAAATGGTCCACCAAATGAGACCGGAATCTGTGGACAGCTTCTGGGAGGGTGAGGATGGAGCCAGCGATGGCATCCAAGACAATCGTGTGGATAGTCCACATGGCGATTGCAACCACCAGAGCACGGAGGGAGGGTGGAAGGGGGAGGCCATTGATGAAGCAAACATATCTCTTGACAGACTGAAGGGATGTGTTTGATCCTGGCCCAGAAGACGTTGAACTTCGCGCCATATCACTTTAGAGGTGGGGAACTTCTCCAGGCGGTGGAACAGCGTTCCATACTGGCCACACACGACACAGGATGAGTGTAAAGCGTTAGAGCGCTCAGCTGTACGATACACCCGCCTCAGGCAGCGCCACACATGGGAGCAGACTTGAGGCTGCAACAGAGGATGGTGTGCGTATTTCCAGATGGTCTTTTGGGTCTCAGTGGAATAAGGGATGTCCATCATGTCCAGGTAGTCCACCCTGGATAGGACATGGGGTCGAATGGGAATCACGCCATCATGGATGGGTAGCCCCTGTACCTCTTGTGTGAACTGAGGAGAGGGGCGGCCTCTTCAGGTTGTATGTCCACTAATACGAATTCTCCACTCTGCGCTTCACATGGAGAGTAGGATTCGTTTGTAGTGGGTTTTAGTCCCGTGAGGACCTGTGGCCAATGTGTGTGATGCGAGGTATTTCATCAGGGAGTGGGGGTTTGATGGATTGTTGAGGCCCAAGGCTTGGGAGAAGTTGGAGTGGGCCGCGCGGGACCAGTGTTGGGATGGGAGTGTAGGAGCGGTGACGGCCGCGATCCAGGTGCCCTGGATCTTGGCAGCATGGGCTTTGAAGTCAAGCAGGCCCACGCCACCTTAATGATGAGGGCCAAACATAACCTCTAGGCATACTGGTGGAGGGCGGCCTGACCAAAGCCATCCTTGCAGCAAAGCATACAGGGATTTGAAGAAGCTTGGTGAGAAGGGGTTGGCGTGGGCTCTGAACCAGACTTTGGATAGGAGCATAGAGTTGGCAAGAACAACCCTGCCAGTGAGGGTGGTAGGGTGGGCTCTGAGAGAGGCGATTCGCTTCGTCACGTTGTCCAGTATATGGCACTCCATTACTGCTGACGCATATCCGCCTGCCTCCATCCACACACCCAGATGGCGTACCGGTCCTATGGTAGGTCGCGGCACAAAGGGGAGCACCAGTGGAGCGGTGTGTTTTGAGTTAGTAAGGCGTGGACGTGGGCGAGCAGATGGGCCAGGTTGAGAACTAATTGCTGGGGTCCAGCAGTTCTGAAACTGACCAAGGATGATTTCGGTTTTGGAGGCGTTCAGTGCCACGTTGCTTACCCGGGAATATTCCTGGATGAGGGCTTCAAGCGCGCATGCATCTTTGTTATTAGACACCCCCACCACGCAATCATCTGCAAATGCCATCATCTTGACTGGGGTTTTGCCTGGCACATGGACCCCAGTGAGTTGGGCATTCACATTTCGCAGTAGTGGGTCAAGGCTGAAGTTGTATAAGAGTGGGCTGAGGGGGTCCCCTTGTCGCAGGCCCCTTTGAGGGCGGACTACTTCTGTTAGGAAGCCTGGGCCACACACTGCCATTGTTGCAGATTCCGTGAGCAGCATTACCCAATTTATGAAGCGGGGGGTAGGCGGAATTGATGGAGGCAGGCCCTAAGGTATTCCCAGTTTACTCTATCATAGGCCTTTTGTTGGTCCAAGAATACAAGTGCCCCAGAGGCTGTAGACTGACATACATTAGCCACAGAGTGCACGTTATCCCAAATCGACCTTCTGGGGATGAAAAAAAAAGTTCTGGGGAGATGGTGGCAGATGCTACAGTCCCTAAATGGTTAGCCATGATTCTTGTTAAAATTTTGGTGTCTGTGTTTGTTAGAGAAATGGGGCGCCAGTTGGCTAAGTCAAGCTTATCCCCTTTCTTGAAGAGTGTGACAGTAAAGGCCTCATGTCCTCCTGGTAGGAGGCGCGTTTCCAACAGGCTTTGGTTAAGTGAGGCTAGCAGCAATGAGGATATATATTTGAAATATTTTTTGTAGAACTCATATGGAATGCCATCTGGGCCTGGGCATTTTCGGTTTGGCACACCATGAATGGCTGTCCATAATTTGTTCAGAGTAATTAAATTCATTATTTCCGGGTATCAGAAAATGGTGCAGATATGAGCTCGATCAAGAAATTCCACCATTTCAGCTGGCTGAATTGGTTTTGCTCGGTAAAACTCAGAGTAATATTTTTGCATTTCAATTGCCACTTCAGCCAGTGTGTCCACAATGGAATTATCCGATCTTTGCATTTGTGTGCAGGCCACGCTCTGGCGTGGTGCAAATTTTTTTTTAAAAAATTATGCGGTGCACTTGTCGCCTTTAGTGATGTGTGTGGCCCTGTATTGGACACAAACCCGATGTTTGTGTTGCCTTTCGAGTGCGTTGAGGTGGGTGGCTGCCTCCGCCCACTTCCAGCCCCATGCAGGGCTGTATCCTGAGGCTGGAATATTGGACTCCAAGTGGGCCAATTCTGCCAGAGCATGCAAGATAACCGCCTATGTGGCTTGTGAGCATCTGGAGGAGAGATGGCGATAGTGGCGGATGGTGTCCTCTTTGAAAGTTGCCCATGTGGAGATGGGGTCCACGCAAAATGGTGTTACACTCTTTTGCCAAAGTTGCCTCTTCCACCCATGTAGAAAATCCTGGCAACGCGAGCTCGGGGGGGGGGGGCAGATTTTGCACCAATGTGGGGCCTTTGCAACTGTGATGGGTAAGTGGTATGTTATCAAGACCAGTCGGTGGTCTGAGAATTCCATTTTCGTTGTTTTGAAGTGGGAGATGTGGGGTTGGAATTTCGCAGGTGTTAGAATAAGGTCAATGCGGGTCATGGACCTTAATTGGCTGTTGTGGACGTGGGGACGCGTCATGTTTTTGAGCAGTGGGGCATGTCACAGCAGTGCATCCATTAACCCAAGGGTGGCTTTTAGAACGCGTAGTTCTACGTGACCCTGTGGGGCATGGGGTGAGGGTGGCCACTGGTCCATTGGTGAGGTTAGCCAACAGTTCATATCACCAACTAGGAAAGAATCAGGGGGTAGTGGGAGTGATTTGACTGGCAAGAAAAATTCCTAACGCTCGTGTGCACCATTTGGGGTGTAGATGTTGACAATTGTGTGCACAACGTCAGCCCATGAGAAGGTGACGACGAGCACTCAGCCATTTAGGAATGTTTCTGAGCATGTGAATTTGAAAAAATTATTTTTCCAAATTAGCACCCCACAGTGCTTTGACCAAAAGGATAGGGATGGGAGGAGCATTGTTTTCCAAGCTTCCTCAGAACCTCATGGGCAGTGGGACTCCTGGATGGCCAGGATATCCACGGGTAAATTGTGTTGTAAAAAACTCAGTTTCCTACCTGGGATGGGGAGGCCTTGAGTCAAGCGATATTCAGCATCCCTAGAGTGAAGGTTTCCTCCATTGTACCTTAGGTGTGAGGGAGTGGGCCCCCGGGCCCACTAGCCTCCTCTAGATCCCCATAAGCCTTCATAGCAGCATGGGTGTTTGCAGCAATGCTATTGGGGTTTTTGTTAATTTTTGCGGAAAGAGTTGCATTGGCTTTGGCCTTCACTTTTGTTTTCCCAACATCAGACAAATTTTTTGTGGTGCGGATAAGTTCAGTGCACCGTTGAGCAGGGCAAAAAAATTTTTCTATTGGAATAGGTCCCAAGTCAGTTTCAACTGGAGCTTGGGTGCAGCGATTGGGTGAGATTGAATCTCCCATTGGATCCTCAGATTGAGTGGCCTGCTCAGCATGGGCCTCCCAATATGATTGGGTGATGGGTTCCCAAGTCACTTCCACCGCGAAGGTCTCCATGTCCTCCTGGTGTTGTGAGTGTGGGATGGCAGTGGTGGCCTTGGCTGCTTCCTTGGCCGCAGCCCTGTGGGCCTGCTTGGCCTTCTTCTGCTCCTGCGGGGAGATGGGCTTTACCAGTAGGTAGCAGCCTTGTGCTCCCCACGGGAAAGCCTCCTTGGTGCTTGCGGTTGGTTCATAGTGCGCCTCTCAGTTGGCCATGGCCACCAAGGGGTGCTCTTGGAATGTGACGCCCTCTTTGATGGGGCACACATATGCCTTATGGCTGAACACGTCACAGTGGGTGCAAATGGGGGCGCGCTGTCCACGGTTACCTGGAATGGGTGGGTGGTGTGCCCTGCAATATCAATAAAAGTGGAGTGCGGGATCTGGGTTAGGTCCTTCGCAATTTCTCAGTTGGGGTCAGAACTGTGATGGCTTTGCTGGTGCACAGGTGTGGCATCAGCGTGAAACATTGCATTTCAAAAGATTGTATTTCGCCATATATGGTGAGACCATCTTTCAGGTGTTGTTCCAAAATGTCACGTTTTACCGTAGTAGGCAAAAAGTCAAACGTGAGGAAAATTTGGTTTGATTTTGTCCATCTGGTGCGTTTGGTTTCGATGACCCATTGCCCTTCAGGGAGGTTGACCACTATGCGCACTGCTGCAGCCTCGTCTGCTGCTATTTTGCTTTTGAAACCCAGGTCCAGCCAACTGCATGACATGGAGTGAGGTGCAATGTACACCGCGGTCAGGAAAATTTTGTGTACATCTTCACAAAATTTTCCCATAAGGCCATTTTTGGATGTCCAGATACACACGGACTCCAAATTCCACCGACAAAAGTGGCTGGGAGTGTGGCATGTTGATGTACTTGTTGCATCATGCTTGCCACATGAGTATCTCTGGGGAAATTGTGACCGCCAGTTTTTTGAGATTTTTTTCTATTCTGCCAGATTCTCTGGGGCGTTTTTGAACGTTAGAGGCCGCGGGCCTTCCGCCTGCTCCTCTTGCCTTGCTTGCCCAACTGCTCCCAGACATGGGTGCAGACTAATCTCCTCTGTGAGATTATCAAACTAGATTTAGTCTTTATTGAATAGGTTGCAAAAGTGTTTGCAACGAGAAAGAAAAGTTTCCTATCAAATTATATTAATTATATTAAAATGATCAGCTGAAACTATACAGTTATATTTAAAATCATATCTTTTTAGATCCTAAAATATAACTTTTGTTAAGATGATATTAAACTTCAAAAAATAGCCTATCACCATTCCCAAGATTCATAGAGTACATGTGCAAGTTTAATGATTTTAGGTTCATCTGTTCATGAATTATTGTGTCCCATTTATATATATATAAACACAATGTTTTTTATTAAGACTGCGTTTAAATACTTATGCTTCACTACCCTGTTTAGGATTATATAAAAAATCTAATTGATTATTTTAGTATTTATATTTATAAATAAGAACCAACCACTTAGCCAAAAAAATTGCCTTTTAGTTCAATAGAAGTCTACCAATCAAATAGCCAATACTAAATTTCATTTCAAACCAAATAAAACGCGCCACCCACTCCATTAATGTAAATGCCCTATCAAATCTACCAAAACCCACCAACCAGTCAGAAAAAACCAAAACAAACTTATTAAATTATCTAAAAACCACAAACACTCAATTAAAACCAATTGAACCTATCAAAGCAACTAAATCTTTAACCGCTTGGCCTAAATTAATTGAATCTATTGAATAGACCAAACATTACAAACCATACGGTCATACCAATTGAATCTTTAAAGTTAATAAAAAACCACCAGCAACTTCGCCAAAACACACTGAACCTATCAATCACCAAATGCCAACAACCACTCTGCCAAAATAAATGATCATATCAAATCAAAAGATCACCCACTACTTGAAAAAACCAGATTAAGTCTAACAATGCAGCTAAAAACCACCAGCCATTTAAATAGAATAATTGAGTTCATTGATCAACTGGATAACGACTAATTTGGAATCTGAAACTGATGTAGAAAAAATAATAAGAAAGACCCCACCAATCATTCCACTGATAATCAATCCGCAATCTGAAGTCTGTTGTGAAAAATATATAAAAATAGAATTCCACCAATCATATTGTCAATGAATTAGGACAATTCTCTTTATGTAAACTATAATGTTGATGCAGAATGAGGTGAAATAAAATCCCACTAATCATTAAAAAAATTATCCTGAAAGTTATGTGAAATGATGATGAAAAAAGTCATCAATTATTTAGAAAATTGGTCACCAAATATGTTGTTTGAAACTTGTTGCATCATGTCAACTTCTCTATAACACTAAAGTTATATAATCTTGTGTTTGTCAAAACCCTTTTTACCTAGATTAGTTTGTGGGCTAAAAATTTACAAATGACAAATATTGATTAGTTTTATTGGTAGTTTACCATTAATAAAATTAAGAAGAAACCAGTTTCTACAAAATCAATAAAAACCAGCAACGGCTCAGCAAAATCATCTGAACTATTTATTTGACTAAATTACCAAACACTTATCTGAAACTTTGAGTCCATTATATTAACCTGAAACCACCAATCAACACTCAGCCAAAGCCAATTGTTAAACTTTTAAAATAAACAAAAACTACCAACTGCTTTCAAAACCTATGAACCTTTTCAAGCAAACAAATAATATCAAAACGCTCAGCTAATATGATATACAATTGCCATTAGAATCTTATATTTTTTCAATCTTATGTATAACTTTTATTTAATTCATTAGAAAACTCTTTGATGACCTATAACCATTATTAGAATTTATAGAATATTCATACCAAAATTTGGTGATGATTGGTCTCATCTGTTCAAAATATAATGAGTCTCATACATACATACATACATAAAATGATTTATATATAGCAAGATTAAGATTAAAACAGCCCACTCACTGCTTCCAACCATTTTGTCCCCCCACAGGACTTAGCGCTCCACCTGGCGTGCGTCCACCCTTCTCACCCTCATCCTCTCGCCCTCCCTCGCTCTGCCATTTGCTATTGCCTTAGAGTGGACTATGGGCGTTTGTTCCCATATGCTGATAAGGCAATTATTGACCTAGCCACTGAGGCCTTTGCGCCAGCTGGCTTTATAGACTTCCGCCTTTTTAAGGGCTACTTTGACGTTGGGTTCCAATCTGAGGAGGATGCTGAAGCAGCAGCACAAACTCCTCTAATTTATAAAAAAAACCCCATTCCCATAACCTGTACTCGCCTCCCTTCAGACACCACGCTGGTGGTATCCTTTGCAAATCTCCCATCCCACCTTCCACCCCAGGTTTTATATGACCAGTTGGTCACGGGGCTCATGGCTTATGGCACTCAGCCCAACCTCATCTTTGCCATTCCATCTGGTGTGGAGCACCTTTCTGCTCCTTGGGCAACAGCCACCATCATACCACACCACCCTACCATAGCCCAACAAATCCCACCCCGCGCTAGTGTGGCTGCAGCGCCTGATCATTTCTTTTGGGCTCAGGTCAATAATGGTAGGCAGATTTGTTCCCTCTGCTTTGGCCTTGACCGTGCAAAAAGAGTGTGCCCTCAGGCCAAATCCGCTGCTGCAGCCTCTGATCCCCCCTCTGGAGGTTCAGTATGGGGCGCTTTGCTGCCCCCTCCCACCTTCAATCTCTTTCAGTGGGCCCACATGGAAAATCAGCCCCCCCAAAACCTCCAGCCTCACTCTCCCACCTAAATCCACCCCAGCCAATCAGAGCAATGCTTGGACCACCATTGGCACCCAAGCAGCTGCCATTCACCCAATCCCACCCACCCAAATTTGAATGCCAGTATTCCAGTGAACCAAAATCCATGGGATCTATTGGCTGAAACTGACAAATCAGGTAATGTCCTCATTAGTAAGCATACAGGTCAACCTCTCTGCCATGGCGATTATGTTCGGGCAGAATTTTTCCTTCCCAACTTCGATGAAACCCCTACCCCTCGCCATTTCGCTCCTCTACCCAATACAGCCCCCTTCCAAAGTGACCACCAGCTCGCCTTAGCTGCGGTGGCCTCTCCTCATTGCCCAAAACTATGCACCGCGGTGGCCCAGTCAGTGGCTCAGCTCCAGCATAGCCTACCCACCATCTTCTTCCCCGACTTCCCTGAATCTCCCTGCAGTGACATCTCAAAACTATTTGATGATGCTGAAATCGCTGTTATGAATGTCGCAACGCTTGCTTCATTCAACCCCTCAGCCAAAATCACCCGCCACAGTATCTCCCTTTTCACCCAACTTCCTGAAGCCCACAAAAAAGCTGAAGTTCCCCTCGCAGCTTTTGTTGAAACACTTTCCTGTCATTATCTTGATGCTGAAGTGGAAAACTCCCACTACGCTGACCTCAACCCCCACTATGCGGATGCCCCAACGCCCTGGCTCTCTGCTCTGATCTGGTACTGTAACCAACATCCCTTGAGCGAGGTGGGTATATCTGAAAACCAACCCCCCAACCCCTCCTCTCCTCTGCCATAGTGGGTTAGCAGTTTCTGCTTCCCACCTGGTTAGTAGTTTTGTTTTGTCATTTTGAGTGTTGTGTTTGGTACTGTCTGTCCCCTGGTCGGCGTACCTCAAATAAATTGAAGATTAAGTATAAATCTATGAGAGGTATACCATATTTATATAGTCTAAAACTAAAGTTTTATAGTTATATGGACATAATTGTTAAAAAACTTGACATTATTTTAAAAAATATACAGTAGTATGTGATCAATTTTATCATCTTAATTAACCTTAATAGTAAAGTATACTAATCTGTCTTAGAACTTAAGCCATTTTAGAAATTTACATAGATACAAAAAAACTAATCATATCAGTATATGCTTAAAATAGATGTTTGAATATAATCCTATTAAGTAAAATATACTATATAAGTACAACTATGCACTTTTTACAGTGCCAAAAATATATTATATAACAAAACACTAGCCCATTTGTAGTAAAAAATTCAAATGTATCTGCAGTCAAGGCTAAGCATTTATGAACATCTCATTGTCACCCTAAAGACTAAATAGGTTTTTGGGCAAGAGAAGATCAATAAGATTTAATAAAATACGAAAGCCTGTGAAAAAATCATTAGATGCTTAAAATAAGCATTACAGTTTCTGCCACATTGCCTTTTGTGATTATCATCAAAAAGTTTATATTCTTATTAGTTTTGTACAGTTTTTAGCTAATTATAAAGCATATTAATAAGATGTTTTTCTATTTAAATTTTGTTTGATGTGGGCCAATCTGTGTGACGATACTGTGCCAATTAAGTGGAATATGAATGTGTGGGAAAGGAGGATAAAACCTGAAAATCTTTATGTGCGACATATGATAGGCAGGAACTCCTGGACCGCCTTGCTATTTGCTATCTCAGTTTGGGGCATTGGTGCGCAACGCCAACACTGTCATGGTTGGAAAATAACATCATCCTTGGGGCCAACATGAGAGACAAAGCTGCTTGCGGGGAGGCCAAGAAGATGAATTTAGCAGTCCTCCCTGACCTCAAGCATACCATTGACCAACGTTGGGTGAAGGCAAAATATGCCCAAGTTGGTTCTATGGAAGCAAGCGAAGTTCAGACCCTTTATGAGAGTAGGGTCAATAAAATGAACTAGCTTTGTTACAATGGAAAATGGTTTATTTTGGTTTTTGGGTGAAAGGGGTCTCAAAACCCATCTGGTTTTTGCACTTTCCAGATCAGGTCAGCCGTTTATACAATCAATCACCTGAGTTTGGGTGATTACACAGTATAGCATCTTTCCCAATGGAAGTGTGCACCTATTGGTGCGCCTCAGCTTAGACCCGCTTCCCTCAATTAATTGTTTGCACAAATTCCCTTAAATCTCTCATGTCAAGATCAATCTCCCTTATTGGTCAACTTCTCCCCTACAATAAAACCCCTGTTTAGTAAACCATTTATTTATGTTATCTTGGGTATTCCTGTGCGCAGACCTCTTTGAGGAGGTCTTGTGAAGCAAAAACCATTTAATTTTTACAACAGTAAATCTATCCGCCTGTGCACTGTTGGGCCACCCAGGTTCCCTCCAACCTAGAACGCCTAAACCTTACCACTCCATGCACCACGTCGCTCCCTGTTGGTTAAACCTCCTATGGATAACCCTTTCCTACCTAAGTTACCCAGGCTCAAGTACCCTCTGTGGGGCTCTAGTAACTTTTGTATTATTGACTAGTTCCCTGGCGTTTGTTCTGTATGCTGTGCACTTCCACGCTGAGAACAGAAGAAATATAGACACTCTCCTTACAAACATAGACATAACTGTCCCCTACCCAAAGTTTATTGACTGGGCTCGAAATCAGGAAGGCAGTGGTAGAGGGTCCATATTCTACCACTGGAGTATCCTCCCTTTAATAAGATGATCTTTTTATTTAACTGAGGCAAGCCAACCAAGGGATAGACAATATCAAGCTCCAAGGAGCAAAATACTAAGCTAGAATTTAACAAACAGAAAGAGATGATTGTATTACTCAAACTGAATTGAAAAATAAAAATAAAAAGTAAAATTAACCGACCAGGTCAGATGTGATAAACTGCTATGCGTCCATGGTGGGGGGTGAGTCAGGATCAGGAGGCTCATCTTCATCCTCTGTGTCAGACAGTGTACAGCAAGGCGCTGAGAGCATGGGTTTGGGTGTATCCTCAAAAATGGGGGTCAAGATAGCAGAGTGGCTTGGGAAGCACGAATTTAGCTATGAGGAGGGTTGTGATATATTTGGATAGGGCTTTTTCAGCCTCAAGGCAAACTTTGGGTATCATGATAAGAGTGGCGATGTTGTTGCTGGTAATGTGGGTCTTGGGGCCAAATCTTAAAACCATCGCAACTTTTTGTACTGCCTTGTGGGCAACTTGGTGGAATTGGAGAATTTTTTTTATTATTTTGTTGCATGGGGGGAAGGACAGGGGTGGGTACCCCTTAGCCAAGACTGTGACTTATTTTGCTACAGCCTTTCAGAAGGGGAGACAATCAGTGAAGGCAACAGCCTCTTTAGTGAGTTGGTGGTCACTTCAGAATTCATCAGCATCAGAGCGTAGAGCATAGTAACGAGTTGGGAATTGAGGGGCTAATCTGTGTTTAAGTACATTTTGAGGCCTGGGGCTTCAAATGAGTTGGGAATGAGATTTCCCAACTCATCAATTTTCTCCAAATGATCCCAATAATTTAATTTTAAGATGATAGGTTGATTGGATATGGGTTGGCTGGACTAGGTGGTTGGATGTTTTTTTATTTTACTGGGGTTCATGCTGGCTTCTGATCAGTTGGAGTAGGAGTAGTGGTTTAGCATGTCAGTTCCTTATTGGTTATATATGTTGCAGTTGACTGTACCATTTTGGGTGTAGGGTGAGGGATGCTTGTGCCCCATTTGAAAAAAGCTTTTATGTTGGGTATGGGATCATCATGAGGGGAGTTTGTGTGGGCTCCATCTTGGGCTATGGTAGGGCAGCGCCACTTTGAGTGGTCCAGATCAAAACAAATGAGGCAGATCGTGCGCCCCTTATCTACTCTGGCCCTGAAAGGGTGGTCAGCGGCAGAGGGGACAATGGCATGAGGGGGAATCAAATTGGCAATTTTGTTTGATATTGGGCGTATGGTTGCAAAGGCATAAGGGCCCATAAGTCGGTTGGTTCTGTTGGGAACCACAAATTGTAAAATGGGGTCAGCGCCATATACTGACAACCCAACTATAATTTTGTTGTATAAAGTTTCAGGGGGAGGTGGGTGGTGAGGCCTGAAATCGAACTACAAGAGTGGTGTCATCAGGCAACGGGTGTGAGTGGTTGTGATGGGGCTTTCCTGTAATATCAGAGAAATGTTGGCTGCAATTGCAGCATTGGCTTTGCAAGTGAAGCCAAGGTCAAAGTACCCCTTGTAGGGGTGGAAGTTGATAAATCCAGCAGGCTGCATAAGCGCCTGGGCTAATTCTATTAATTGTTTGTAATTGTAGGAATCCAGCTATTTAGGTACTCGCTGGTGCTAACGCCACTGGATCCCACAAAGAATTTAAAAAAATAAAAATAAAAACCACTATAAAATTGAGTTTTTATATTTTTAATAGAAGCGCGGGGGTAAGTGAAAAAGTGATCCCTTTCCTATATCTGACAATTCATATTTATACTATTTTCAAAGGTCAGAGGAATTTGATGATAGATTTAGAATAGCTTTGATGCTTTCCAGTTTAGGTAATATGGGTGTCAATCCTATCAGATCATAGGGAGAAGTTATTTAATTTTGGTAAAACAGATGTTGAGGTTTTGGTTAGAATATACCCATGCGGCAGGGTTTTGATGTACCCCAAACAATTACCACTTAAGAAATTTTTCTCACCTCAGAGGCCTGCTGCCATGACTATAAAAGGGGGTGGCCCCCATGCAGGTGTGGCGAAGTACTTGGATCTAGTTGGGGGAGTACCTTCCACTGGTTTCCCCAAAGTCTGTTGAGTGATCAATGAAATCTGATTAATTTTTTACAATAAGTGCCCATGCAGGTTTTGAACTGGTGTCACCCCCAGTTCACAGAGTTCCAGTGAGAATTGGCCAGGTTCTTTTGGCCGTTCTCGTTGACATTTTCATTAGAATTGCTCATAATGGCATTGGGGAATTGCAAATGGCCAACTTTTCCCTTTTTGGCATAAATCGACCTGAATTTTTATTTTTGAGCTGCAAAGGTAAATGTCTGACAGTTGTTGTAGGGAAACAAGTTGCCATATTTGACTTAAAGGCCAATTTAAAAAGATGATTCTAAATTTTATAATTTATGTGACCTTCAGATAGGTTGTTTGCAAACTTAACCTTATAGCTAGTGTAATAAAAAATGATAATTGGAACAAGTTTTAAGAAATTATATGAGGAATTGTTCAGAACTTGTCAAGTCAAAGAAATCTCTCTCTGCTTGGTGTAACTTTTTTGAGAAAAACCTTACAAAAAACAAATCTCAATCACCCACTGTAATACTTTTCTCTCTTCCATTGCAAACACTTTTGCAACAAATTCAATTCTAGTCTAGGTAAAGTTTGTATAATTCATTGAGGAGATTAGTTAGCGCCCAATGTCAGGGAGAAGTTGGGCGAGTAAAGTTAAGGGCACAGGTGTTGGCCCCACATCAACCAAATTTCATATATGCCCCAGCAAGTCTGGCGGAATAGATAAAATTAGTAATAAAAAACGGTGCGGTTACCATTTTCCTGGAACTTTTGCCTGGTAAGCATGCTGCAACCATTTCATTAATATGCTACACTCCAAACCACTATTGTCAGTGGAATACAGGGTACATGTTTTCTTGGACATTCAGCAAATGGCGCTTTGGGAGATGTTTTGTGGAGATGTACACACATTTTCTGAACGCAGTGTAAGTCACACCCACTCCATGCCACGCAGTTGGCTGGATCTTGGCTTCAAAAATAAGCAAGCGTTGGATGAAGCCGCAAAGGTGTGAGTAGTAGTGGACCTCCCAGATGGTAAACGGGTAGTAAAAACAAGGTGCACCCACTGGACTAAATTGACTCAAATTTTTTGTGACTTTTGACTTCCTACCTACAACGGTCAAGTGCACCGTGCTAGAGCACCACCTGAAGGCTGGGCTCTTCATATATGGAGAATTACAATCCTTCAAAATGCAGCACTTTATGCTCATGCCAAACTTGTGTATGGGCAAAGTGATTGCTGTTCTCACCCCATCTGTGGGGATAGCGGAGGATTTGACCCAAATCCCACACACCGCTTATGTTAAAATCAATGGGCAAATCACCCATCCATTCAGGGTCACTGTGGATAGTGCGCCTCCCATCTGCACGTTCTGTCACGCAGTTGGCCACAAGGCCCATACCTGCCTTGCCAAGGAGGGCATTACTCAAACCAAAATTGTCTCAGATGCAATGTGCAGTGCAAGAGTCCACTATGAACTGGCACTAGACACTGACACAGCCTTCCCGTGGGGTGTGCAAGGCTGCTATATTCTAGAAAAACCAGTGTCATCACAAGAGCAGAAGAAGGCAAACAGGCCTGCAAGGCGGTGGCCAGGGAGGTGGCCAAGGCTGCTTCTACAATCCTGCCAGCCCAGCTCCAGGAGGACATTGTAACTTTCACAGAGGAAGCAGCTTGTAAATCCCTCAAATAATCAGATTGGGACACCCAATCTAATTGAGCCACCCAAGCTGAAACCCAATAGGCGAATCAGTTTCACCTGACCAATGTTCCAAGTATTGATTGGAACCAAGTTACTCACCTATAATCCTGCCGAATTTCACCTCCAAGCGTTGGTGCACCACAAATGCACACACCGCAAAAAACTCGTCCCACAGTGGGGAAAAAGCAGAAGTCAAAAGCCAATGTGAACCCCACTGCTAAAGCTTCCCACTCTGACACATACTCCATAGCACATAACACCCATGCTGCAACGCAGTGACATGCTGAAAAAGAGAAGGCTGAAGGGCATGGGTGCCCTTCCCCTCACACCTAAGGTGCGATGGGGGAGCCTTTACTTTAGGGACATTGAACAACACTTGACTCAAAGCCTTGGCATCCTAAGCTAGGAAATTGAGTATTTTACAAAATAATTTACCCGTGGACATCCTGGCCATTCAGGAAACCCACTGTCCGCTTGGTACTGAGGAATCATGGAAAACCATGCTCCTCCCTTCCCTCTCCTTTTGATCTATGCACTGTGGGATGCTAGCTTTGAGTGAACCATAGTTTTAAATTTATTTCATCAAAGATGTACATAAACAGCCGCATCCTTGTTGCCACCTTTTTGTGGGATGACGAAGTGCACACTGTCATTAACATTTACACCCCAACCTGTGCGCAGGAACATTGAGTTTTTTTCTCATCAGTCAATTTCCTTCTGCTACCCCCTGACTTGTTCATTGTTGGCGACATGAACTGCTGGATGAACCCATCCACAGACCGATGGCCCTCATCGCCTACACCCCCACAGGGGCATAGTGAACTTTGCATTCTCAAAGCCACCATAGGGTTGTTCGATACTTTTCCACGCCATGTTCTTCTACTCGCTAACATGTTGCGCCCCCACATACAATGGCCAGCTAAGGTCCATGTCCTGCATCGACCTTATTCTCATGCTGTTGAAATTTCAAATCCAAATTTCCCTTATCACCACAACAAAAATCAGTTTCTCTGACCACAAGATGGTACAATTTCCTTCCATTTATCTAATCCAGCAGCCCAGGCACCAAAATGGTGCAAACTCCACCCAGCTGAAAATGCGTCACCAAGATTTTCCTCAGGGGTGGAATCTGTGACCTCGTCTCTGGAGTTTGGCACACCATTATGTGCAGATCCAAATTCCACCTGGTCAACCTTGAAGGCGAACATGATCCGCCAGGTTCGCCACCTCTCCTCCTGCTGATCACGGGCTGCCTCAGCAGTCGTTTTATGCACACTGGCAGAGTTGGACCACCTGGAGTCTAACATCCCCGCTACAGGCTACAGCCCAGCTTGGGTTACAAGTGGGTGGAAGTTTCTGCCTGCCTCGACGCACTAGTGAGACAACACAAGCATTGGGTCTGTGTTCAGTGTCACAAAATCGACCTTGGGCTTTGCTAGTGTGCCAGGCAACCAATATGGAGACTGGTAGCCCTTTGCTATTTCGCCTTCATTGGCGTACCAACCCCTACAAGTCCTGCGTCCAACTTACAACTAACCTCCAATGGCTTCACCTTTAGCCCCAGGCGTCCTTGGCATGTGTCCTGGAAAGTCCTTCCCCCTTCCCAGGCGGCTCAAGCACTTCTGCACTGCCCCACCCTTGCAACCCTTCACCAACCCATCTGGGCATGCCCCAGCGAGTCCATCCCCCTTCTTGAACAGCTATGGCACCTCCCACGCTGCACCCCGCTAGGGTTGGTGGCTATGCAGCTCACCCATGGGTAGCCAGCTGGCCAGGTTCCTACTGGTTCCTCATAAGGAGGAGGTATGGGAACTGGTATCGCTGGACACTCCAGGCATGATCACCCGCGCCTTTGAGGATCTCCTATCCCAACTTTCCCACTCTAGTTGCTTTAAGCTACTTCAAACAAACAGGAAAGATGACAAACGAGAGATGCTTATTATGAGGGAATGAACTACTATTTATACTACTTTCAGGGCTACTGCGCCCAGGTGCTCTTTGGCCAATCATCTGCCAGAAAACCCATCGGCCACTTGATTTCAAACCTCTATCAGATCATAAACTCTATTAATTCATACTTATAGTGTTTCCCTCCAGATCTGCTCACTGATCATCAGTATAAATTAGGTCAATCCATCCTCAGCATAAGTTTCTGGTCAATTTGTATATAAATTCATATATAATTAGGAATTTGAGCATCCTTGGCATGAGTCACCGGTGCTCTGAATTTTTCAGCAGAACTATTTTGGACGAGTCATAGTGGATTCATCAGCTTTCCGCTAGAAAACTCCCACAACGATCTTTGGATGGCATTTTGGCAGCAAATGCAGCTTCCATCAAACCTGAACTCAAACAAACATATAACATTAAATAATATTGAACTAGGCGATTAGCCAGCAATTATGCTTAACTAACCAAAACCCCTAATTTGTATACTATTGGTAGGATTCATCTGGTTAAAATACTGACATTTAGTATAAAGCAAAGCATATTACTGTGGGCGATATGTGCTCCACTTAAATTTTTGGGAAATTTTTTGCATCACGCCAGAGCTTGGCCTGCACACAGGTGCAAAGGCCAGACCACTCTGTTGTGGATACACCAGCTGAAGTGGAGATCAAAATACAAAATTATTACTCTTAATTGTGTTGATCTGATCCAATTCTGCCAGCCAAAATGAACACTTTTCTTGAAGGCGCACATATCCACACCCTTTTTTGATTCCCAAAGTTGATGAATTTGATTACTCGGGATGAACTCTAGTCCACTATTTGTGGTGCACCATCTAAAAAATGCCCAGGCCCAGAAGGCATCCCTTATGAGTTCTAAAGAAGTATTTCAAAGATTTTTCCTCCTTGCTGCTTGCCTCTCTGAACCAATGCCTTCTGGGAACGCGCCTCTTGCCTGGAGGACAAAAGGCCTTCACGATTACATTGTACAAGAAAGGGGATAAGCTGGACTTGGCCAACTGGCGCCCAATTTCTCTCACTAACACAGACACAAAATTATTTACTAAAATAATGGCTAATTTTCTAGGGGTTGTTGCCTCTGCCATCAACTCCCCTGAACTTTTTGTTTCATCCCCAAAAGGTCAATTTGGGACTATATACACACCGTAGCCAACGTCTGTCAATCCACAGGTTTTGGAGCATTTGTTTTTTAGACCAACAGAAGGCCTATGATAGAGTCAACTGGGAATACCTCAGAGCCTGCCTCCACAAGTTCCGCCTCTCCCTTCGCTTCATTAACTGGGTGATGTTGCTAATGGAATCTGCCACAATGGCTGTGCGTGGCCCTGGATTACTCACGGATTTAGTACGCCCTCAAATGGGACTGCGCCAAGGGACCCTTTTAGCCCACTCTTATATAACTTCAGCCTTGATCCACTTCTTCAAAATGTGAATGCCCACCTTACTGGGGTCCATGTGCAAGGCCAAGCCCCTGTCAAGATGTTAGCGTTTGCTGATGATTGTGTGGTTGGGGTGTCTAACAATTATGATGCACTCATGCTTGAAGATAATCTCCAGGTTTACTCGGGGTAAGTAATGCAGCACTCAACGCCTCCAACCAACTTTATTTAATATGGTTGGTATCAAGCCTGCTGGTCCCCAGCGCCCCGTTTCCTACCTGCCTCATCAACTAGCGCACGGGATCACTTTCCCTGCCCATCCCAATCCTCCCCACTTGTGTTACTCTTTGTGCCACGCCCCAACGTTGAGCCCTGTCCGCCATTTGGGGGTGTGTCTGGAGGCGGGAGGGTACGCCTCAACGGTGATGGAAAACCATATCCTAAACAATGTTATGAAACGCATAGCTTCCCTCAAAGCCCTCCAGACCTCCCTTACAGGCAGGTTAGTGCTATCCACTCTATGATCCTTTCTAAAGTTTGGTTTGGGGCCCACGCCATCGCTTTTTCCCCTTGTTTCTTCAAGTCATTATACGCCCTTCTGCAAGGGTGGCTTTGGTTTAGCCGCCCATCGCCAGTGCGCCTGGATGTTATGTTTGGCCCTCTCCATAGTGATGGTATGGGCCTACTCAACTTTGAGGCACATGCTGCCAAAATCCTTGGCACCTGTATCGCCGCCATCACCAGCCCTACGATCTCAGCCCAGCACTGGTCCTGCAAAGCCCACTCCAACTTCTCCTACACCCTGGGCTCAGTAATCCTACCCACCCCCACTCTCTGTTAAAATATTTCGCCTCACATCCTTCTTCTGCGGGCCCACATGGGACGTCGCCCCACTTCAAAAGGATCATCCTCTCCATGCGGAGCACTGAGTGGAGATTTTGCATCTAGGGCACACCAACCAGAGGGGGCGTCCCTCTCCTCGCTTCATCCAGGAGATACAAGGGCTTTCCATTATGTACAGAGTGATACCCATGCGACCGCCTACCATGGCCAGGGTGGACTACCTGGACATGATGGACATCCTCTACCCCTAAATACCCAGAAAGCCATTTTGAAGTACGCCCACCACCCTCTTCTGCAACTGCATATTTGTTCCCATGTGTGGCACTGCTTGAGATGGGTATACTTTACTGCAAACGCTCTAACGCTTTGCACTCATCCTGTGTCATGTGTGGCCAGTATGGAACGCTGGTTCACCATCTGGAAGAGTGCCCTCCATCAAAAGCGGAAGGCTTGAGGTGCAACGTCTTTTTCGCTAGGTTCAGGCATAGCCCTTCAGCCTGTCTAAGGACATGTTTGCTTTATCCATAGCTTCCCCTCTTCCACCCTCCCTCCGTGCCTTGGTAGTCATAATTGCTATGTGGACTATACACACGATTGTCTTAGATGTTATCTCAGGCTCCACTCCCACCCTCCAGGAAGCTCTACGCCGGTTCCAGTC
Source organism: Massospora cicadina (assembly GCA_022478985.1). Classification (NCBI taxonomy): domain Eukaryota; kingdom Fungi; phylum Entomophthoromycota; class Entomophthoromycetes; order Entomophthorales; family Entomophthoraceae; genus Massospora; species Massospora cicadina. The sequence continues at coordinate 136,226 of JAKSZP010017167.1, forward strand.
GCACCTAGTGGACCACTTTCAAGAGTGGATGTTTGGGTACCTCCCACCACATCGCCGCCAGTTGGTCTCATCCTGGTTCCCAGTTTGGTTCATAAATTTAAGATCTTTTCCTCCATACGTGCTCAATAGTGGCGCAAGCCCCTGCACAGGTTACCCCCTCCCTTCTCTTGGTGTTCCCGCTGGCAACAGGAGATAGCGTTTGCTTCTCTGCGGTACCCTCCTCTCACTGAAGTTTATGTTTTTTAGTGTCTTATCAGAAGTGCTTATCCTCAGGTTGGCCTTCCCTGAATAAAATTTTAAAATTTTAAAATCAATCACCCACTGTATTTTTGCTCCAATGTCCTCAGATTCCCCGCCAGCTTCCACAGTGGGGCAGTGGCAAAATACTATAGCCATTTTCCTTCTGACAGGAAAATGCGCTCAGACTTGTTCACCCAGTCATACCAAACATATGGAACAATTAGTTCCTCCCAAGGATCTCTACACCCACCTCACTTGTACCCAAGCAGTACCTCATTGCCCCCTGGCGCTCCCCGGAGAAACATCTATTTCAGACTTTGGGTCGACTATGGGAAACTTCTCCTTACTACAACCAAGCCATTATTGAAATGGCTCAGGTGGAGATGCATCCTGCAGGTTTATTGACTTTTACCCCTATAGGGGGTATTTTGATCTTGGCTTCACCTGTGAAGCCAACGCCACCACTGTGGCAACTGTGCGCCTGGTTTTCCAGGGTACCCATCTTCCCACAATCTGAACCCAGCTCCCAGCAGATACCACTTTAGTGGTTCAGTTCGCTATTTTTCCAACCCGCCTTCTCCCTGAGGTGCTCCACCAGGAGCTGATAGAAGTTTGGCAGCCTATGGCTCCAACCCCATCATGAAATTTGTGGTCCCAAATGGGGCCACACGGCTTGCTAGACCTCAGGCGTATGCCACAATCAGCACTAAATCTAATAAAATTGTCTTGTGAATTCCCCTCGTGCCATCATCCCTCTGCCCCTGACCATCCGTTCTGGGCCTGCATTGAGAGTGGATGGACAATCTGTCCATACTGTTTCGAGTTGGACCACTCAAAATGCAAGTACCCATACCTAGCTGATTCTGACAGCTCTGATTTTTCGTCTGTCAGCTTCCAATCTGCCTCACACCCCATGCTAGCTTCAGTATGGGGTATGATTTTACCTCCTCCTCACCCAAAGCCTGTCACTGCAGCTGCACCTGCAGCCACCAATCAGCCTCCTCCTCACTCCAATGCCACAAACGCTTCATCCAATCAAACACAGTATTGGACCCCAGTTCGCCCCCGTGCTTCCTCCAATGAATCAACCAAACCTCAGGGATATGCCAATTCCTCAATTCAATTTAATTAAAATCCTTGGAATCTATTGGTTGAAATTTATGAGTCCGGGAATATAATTGAAGACTACACTATCCAAATTGAGCGGTTTGTATTTATCAACCAAGAGGGTGAGCTACCCCCTCATTTAAATGTCTCCTAGAAAATGCCAAAACGTTCCGTGGTGACCATCAGCTGGCTATTGAAGCAATGACTAAGTCAGATTGTCGCCCTCTCCACAAAGCATCTGCCAAATCAGCGGTGATGCTTGCAGGAGGAATACATCCACCCAATATTCCACAAATCCAATAAGCTTCAGAAAATATGTTGATTAAAGCTCACAAAACCACCAACGACGCCATCCAACATGTGAAAGTGGTAGTGCGGAATCACAAATCCAAGATTACTTGCACCAAGATTGCCACATTCTTAAAGCTCCCCAACGCGCGCATAAAAGCTGTAGCAGCTTTGGCCAGTTACATCGGAACTCTTATATACAACAGCTGTATTACTGCCACAACAGTCATTAGAAGTTTATCTCCGCATCATGCTGATGCCCTGATGCCCTGATCTCTGCTGTAGCCCATGCCCTGCTTTGGGGTGAAGTAGAGGCTGAGGATGATCCCCTGATCCCCCCTCACCTTCCGCCATAATGGGATAAGAGGTTACCACTGTCCCACCTGGTTGGTTGTGTTCACGTTTTGTGTGTCATTAACTCATTTTGGGTGGTTCTTTATTTTTGTTTGGAGAGGAATTATTTGTTAGGTTTTTGAGTTTTGGTAATATCCATTCCCTGGTCAGCTTACCTCAATTAAATAAAATGAAGGATAGTTCAATTGTGACAGTAATTAGAACCTCACGTAATAGGTAGTGAAAATGAGGTATTATTTCACTGCAATATAGTTTTTAACTGGTATAAGTTAATTGTTTTGCACATGATATATGGAGTTTAACTGAGGTCATATAGTATAATTTATTTATTTGTGGAGGGTTGACCAGGGGACTTACACTTCTGATATAGTAAGAATAAATATAATAATTAACTGTGAATAATTAAAGACACCCCAGAGGGTCATACCCTCTTGTTGTCTCCAGGACCACCAAGTTTAGGACAGTAGGGGGGTTTATGCTGACTTATCCTTGGATGCATTATGAATGAAGGAAAAAATCAATCTTTATGAATTATATGGGGCCCCATGTATTGATTGTCCTTCTGTTGCGTGGGGTCATTTTTCCAAATAACCATGCTTGGAAATGTTCCAATATATGGTAGTGAAAACGATTAATGGCTTCTTGGAGGGTAGGCGTTGCTTCTATAAATGACTCCAGTACTATAGTATAGATTGTCCATAGCGCTATTGCTATTATTAATGCCCATAGGGGTAGATTGATAGGTGACTCCATGTTAAGATCAAACATGTTCCTAGCCAAACTAAATTATTGTCCACTTTCTTGGCGAAATAGGCGCATGACCTCTTTCCATAAACCCACTGGTTTTGGACATTAATTTAAACAATGTAATAGGCTTCCATATTGGCCACATAATGTGCACGAAGAGTGAGCTGAATTTGACCCTTCTGCTGTGTAATATGTTCTCCTCATGCATCTCCACACATGTGCTTATATCCTGGGTTGAAGTAGTGAGTGATGTGTGTATCTCCAGACTCTTCTTTGGGTCTCCAGGTTGTATTATATATCCATATGATCCAGGTAACCAATCCTGGCTATGGTACTCAGATTTCTTCTTAATATGTTATCTGTGACTATTCAGGCATTAAATTCCTGTCTGTGAGTTAGCCTTAGGCGCCCTCAGTGACTGATCTATCCATATATGTATTTCTTTCATTCTGCTCTTCTCTTGGTTTGAAATATTAGTTTAAAATGTACAGGAGTGCCATGTGGTCCTGCAGCTATAGGGTGAGACGCAAGATACTTGATTAATGTGTTTATTTGTTTGGTTTTTTTAATAGGAGTGCTCATGTAAAATTAGATCTTGCTGTTCTAGCCTAATGTATATCTGGAAGGTCTAAACTAGTCACCTGAGCTCTTAAGGAACCTAGAATATGGGTCTCTTGCTTTACATAATTAGTTATCCCCATACCTCCATTCCTCCTTGGGCCAAATAGGGTTTCATGGCGTACAGGGGAGTTATGGTTGGACCAAAGCCATCCATATACTAAGGCGTAAATTGCTATAAAAAGTCGGTGAGAAAGCAATTGCATGGGCTTTGAACTATATGATTGATAGTATCGTGGATTTGGCTATTGTAACACTTCCTGTTAGACCTGTATGATGTCCATTTAAGGTTTCAATGCGTTTTGTTATTTTATCTAGAAGTTGATTTTCCATCATAGATTTGGCGTAACCTCCTGCTTCCAACCATATTCCAAGTGACGTACAGAATAAGCTGCTGGCTTGGTAGTGAATGGAAGTTCCAGTGGTGTATTGCTGATCTTCGCCTCTTATGTCTGGTGATGAGTCTTGATGTTTTATTGGTCTGTTGGCCCAGAAATGATAGCCCCAATGGGTCTGATATTTCCCCAGGAGTATGATTTCCGTCTTTTCAGTGTTAAGTGATAAGTTGCTTATGGATAAATATTCTTGTATTATATTCTCAATTCTGAGAGCATCCTGGTTGTTGGATATACTTACTATGCAGTCAAAAGCAAAAGCCATCATTTTGACTGGTAGTTGATCATAGATATTGATTCCATTGAGAAGGGCGTTTGTATTCCGGACTATGGGATCCAGACTAAAATTGTGTAGCAGAGGGCTTAGAGGGCATCTTGTTTGAGCCCTCTCTGTGGAAAATTTGGGTTTGCTAAAAAACCTGCTCTTCGCACGGCCATGGTTGCAGACTCTGAAAACAACATTACACAGTTTATGAACCTATTTGGGAGTTTGAATTTCTGAAGGCAGGCCCTGAGATATGTCCAGTTCACCCTGTCATATGACTTCTGTTTATCTAAAGAGACATGTGCTCCAGAGGCTTTATATTGGCAGACATTTGCAACTGTGTGAATATTGTCCCATATGGATATTCCTGTGAAAAATCCATATTGTGATGGGAATATCACATCAGTTGTAATTTCCCTAGTCGTTTGGCCATAATTTTTTGTGAATATTTTTGTGTCAGTATTGTATAGGGAGATTATACGCCAATTACATAGGTTTAGTCTATCTTCTTTTTTAAAAGAGTGACAGTGTATGCTTCTTTGCCTTCAAGTAGAAGTCATGTTTACATAATGCACTTGTTCGTGGAAGCTAAAAGAATATTAGATATGTTTGTAAATATTTTATACAAAATTCGTAGGGAATCCCATCAGGTCCAGGGCATTTCCCTCTTGGTGCACCGCATACTACTTCCCATATTTCCTCACAAAATATTAGGTTAATTAAATTGTTGTTTTGAGAAGCAGTGTCAATATGTGCATTTGTGAGAAATTTTTCGATTTTTGCTGGTTTGACAGGTTTGAATTTATATAAATTTGTATTAAACCTGTGTACTTCAGTCACAACTTCTTCTAGTGGTTCTGCTATGGATTTTTCCAGTCATCAGACCTATGTGCAGGCCATTGTACTTTTTCAGACGTGAAATTGACAGAAAAATAGCTTGAACAAGTTTCTCCATTTTTAGGTTTTTGCTCTATAATGAAGTCCAACTCAGTGTTGGTGTTCGCATATCATGGTGTTTAAGTGAGCAGAAACCTATGCCCATTTGCATCCCCATCCAGGGCTATATCCTGTGCATGGGACATTATTTTTCGGGTGATTGGTTTTTGCCAAGGTGTGTTTGATGATGGTTGAAGCTTCCCTGTACTTTCTTGATATTTTGTGTTTAATCTGTTGATTTATTTAACTGAGGTAAGCTAACTAGGGAACGGACTTTACCAAACTAAGAGCTTAAACTAAAAATAACGTAACTAACTGATTCAAGCAAAATGTTCAAATGAGCGATTGAATGAATCACACTGAACAAAAACAACAAACCAGGTGGGCATCAGAGAATGATTTTCCCTTCATGGTGGAAGGGGAGGGGGATCAGGGGGCTCATCTTTAGCAACAGTTATCTCTTCCCAGAGTAGGGTGTGTGTCAAGGCAGATATCAAAGGGTCAGGGCATTGGCTTTATGTGTTCAATATCACTGATGATTGGTATTTCTAAAAAACGCTAACCATAAAAATGGCAGCAATATATATGGCTAAAGCCTTTTTTGGCTTTTAAGTGGGCGTCTGGTAATTTAATGAACGTTGCCATTTTGGTTCAGGTGATCTTAGCTTTCAGATTTCGTGCTAAATTTACCACTTTATGGATAGCTTCGATGAGGTTCTTGTGAAGTTGTTTTATGTTAATCTTATTTTTGGAGTAAGATTTTTGGGGATATCAGGAGGTGAAATTCCTCCTGCGAGTGCTGCCACTGATTTAGTGGCAGCTTTGTGGAGGGGACGGCAATCTGGTGTGGCGGCTGCTTCTACTGCAAGCTGGTGGTTGCTGTGGAATGGTTTAGCGTTTGGCTTTGAGGCATATAAATGAGAGGGGAATTCTGTATCCCATTTTGCATTACAGAACCATTCGACTTGCATTGATGGTTCATCAATGATATTACCTAATTCATCAATTTCATCTAAAAACTCCCGTGGGTTCTGGAAAAATTAAATTTGAAATTTGGCATATGGTTGAGGATTGGTTGATTTGATGGGTGTTGCATGGGATCAAACTGGGGTCCAATCCTGTGCTTAGTTTAAGAAATCATGTGTGGTACTGGGTCATGGTGGGTTCTGATTGGTGTCTGCAAATGCAGCTGCAGCAACAGGCTTTGGGGGTGGGGGAGATAGGATCATACTCCCATGCCAGAATTGGCGTGGTGTGGGCAGCAGATTGGTGGCTGTCAGATGAAATATCAGCACTGTCCGAAGCTGCTAGATATGGGCACTTGCATTTCAAGGGTCTAACTTGAAACAGGAAGTACAAATCGTCCGCCCGCCCTTGACATGGGCCCAGAATGGATGGTTGGGGCAGAGGGGATAGCGGTGTGAGGAGGAATCAATGGGGCAATTTTTTCATTTCAGGGCTGATTGTGGCATACGCCAGAGGTCCAGCAGGCCATGTGGCCCCATTTGGGACCACAAATTGCAAGATGGAGTTGGAGCCATAGGCTGGCAAATCTTCCATAAGCTCCTGGTGGAGCACCTCATGGGGAAGGTGGATGGGAAAACCAGCAAACTGAACCACCAATGTGGTATCTGCTGGGAGCTGGGTCCAAATTGTGGGGAGAGGTTACCCTGGAAAACCAGGGGCACAGTTGCCGCAGTGGTGGCATCAGCTTCACAGGTGAAGCTGAGATCAAAATACCCCCTATAGGGAAAAAGTTAATAAATACAGCAGGATGCATCTCTAGCTGAGCCATTTTGATAATGGCTTGGTTGTTGTATGGGAAAAGTTTCCTATATCCAACCCTAAGGCCAAAAAGCATGTTGCTCTGAGGGAGCACCAGGGGGCAGTGGGGCACCACTTGGATTTGAGAAAGGTGTGCATCAAGATCCTTGGTAGAAATGAATCATCCCAGGGGTTTGGTATGACTGGGCGAGCCAGTCCAAGTGCATTTTCCTGTCAGATGGAAAATGGAGGGGGAGTTTTACCGCTGCCCCACATTGGGGCAGCTGGCGGGGAATCCAATGACATCAGAGTGAAACTATGGTAGGTGATTGAGTTTTTGCTTTTTATTAAACATGTATTTTTATTTATTTGAGGATGGCCGACAAGGAGACAGGCACATCGATATGTAGGGAAGAGGAAAACGGAAAACAGAAGAGGGAAGAGAGCGCGAAACAGTGGAACTCAAAAAGATACATTTTGGCACACTTGGGTGTGGCTAGGAGTCACGGGTGGTGGATGACTAGACCTTAAGGGGCATGGCAGCTCAGGGGCTAGTAGGGTGTACCGCCTATGGAGACTGTGAGGTTTTTAATGTCATAACAAAGGAACCAAATTGGAATCCAGTTGCCCATCCATTTTTTCCATTTATGTTGGAGTGATCCGAACAGCCAGGCTTGGAAGTGGTCAGCCAAATGGCTGTGGAACCTGACGATGGCTTGGTTGAAATTGTGGAGGATCCCGTTGAAAATGTCAAGGGTAATTGTGTGAATGAACCATATTTCAATACTCACAATTAGAGCCCTTAGCATCTGGGGGATAGGTGACACCATGTTGAGTGCCAGGATATTGCAGGATAGTCGGAATTCAGCTGTTGGGGATTGTTGAAACAAGTGCATCACGTTGGCCCAGATATGCGCGGATGGCGGGCACTCTTCCAGGCGGTGTGCTAGTGTGTTGGGTCTGCCGCAGATGGCGCATGTCTTGAACATTGAGAAGGTGCGGTCAGCTGTCTAAACATATGGCGCATGTAGCGCCACACTGTGGAGCACACTTGTGGGGATAAGATGGGGCAGGTGACGAGGTCCCACACCTGCCTTTGGGTGCGCAAGTCATATGGGACCTCTTGGTAGTCTAGGTAGTCAATCCGGGATAGAGGAAAAGATGGTAGTAGGGCGGGCGCGTTAGTCACCGTTTGCCCCCTGTGGAGTTGCACATAACCAGTTTGAGGGTGATTATCTTCGGATTGCTGTGCATAGGAGAAGCTCCAATCCCCTTGTCTTAGGTTGTACAGGATGCGTTTGAAATATCGGTTGGTGTTGTGCAGTCCAGTGGTGGTTGGATGTGTTGCAAGGTACTTCATTAGAGTTGCAGGGTTGGAGGGGGACCTCAGATGTAGTGCCCTTACGAAGTTGGTTTGGGCTGCCTTAGCCCAGTGGGGAGATGGTGGTTGGGTGACGTTGTGAGAGCTACCCATGAGCCAAAAATTTGCATTGCTTGTTCTATGAAGTTGAGCAGCCCCATCCCACCTTTCTTCCGTGGGCTGTACATGGTTTCCATCCTGACAGGTGCGCGGTAACCAGACCACAGCCAGTTCTGCAGGATTTTGTAGACTTCGTTGGTAAAATTGGTGGAGAAAGGGATCGCATGGGCAGCAAACCATAACTTTGATAGGATCAGGGAGTTGGCTAACACAACTCTTCCGGTTAGGCTGGCTTTACTTCTCCACATGCATGTCATTCTTTTTGTGATGTTGTCCAAAATGTTGGTTACCTTGGTGTCAAGTGCATATCCACCAGCTTCGAGCCATATGCCCAGATGACGGACTGGGTTGGTGGCAGGGTAGTGTGCAAAGGGTAAACACAGTGGTTTTACTGGCTTGGATCATTGTTGTGTGGTTGGATGTGTGGTTGGTTGGTTTGTGTGGTGGTGGGAGGGTGAGGCCCAGTTCAAACTGAATTTGCCCATAACAATTACCTCTGTTTTCTGTTTGTTCAGAATGGCATTACTCACTGACTCATACTGGTGAATAATGCGCTCAATCGCCCTGGCATCCCTATTGCCTGAGACTCCAACAACGCAGTCGTCAGCAAAGGCGAGCATTTTGGTTTGTAGTTACCCTTCTAACCTGATTCCAGTGAGCTTTTAGTTTACAATGCGGAGGAGAGGGTCAAGGGTAAAATTGTATAGTAGGGGGCTAAGCGGGTCACCTTGTTTGAGTCCCTTTGGGGGGGTGATGGTGTCAGTTAGGAAAACTGGGCCTCTGATTGCAAACCTGGCTGATCGCGTTAGGAGGAGCGCCCAGCTTATAAAATGGGGTGGTAGGTTGAAAGCCTTTAGACACTGTTCTAGGTAACCCCAGTGCACTCGGTCATATGCTTTCTTTTGGTCCAGGAAAGCAAGGGCGCCTGTGGGGTAGCTTGGCAGATGTTGGTAATTGTGTGGATATTATCCCAAATTGAGTGATTTGGGATGAATCCAAACTGATGGGGGGAGTGGGTTGTCTGGCAATGCAACCCAGATGCTTAGCTAAAATTTTAGTTAGTATTTTGGTGTCAGTATTGGTGAGAGCGATTGGACACCAGTTGTTTAGGTCTGCCTTGTCTCTTTTTTTGAAGAGTGTGACCACATATGCGTCTTGGCCGCCAGGTAGAAGGGTTGTGTCCTCCAGGCACTTGTTCATAGTTGCCAGTAGTATTGGTGCGATATATTCAAGATATTTTTTAAAAAATTCATATAATAGGCCATCAGGTCCAGGGCACTTGTTGCGTGGAGTTGATCTTATTACCTCCAATAGTTCATCTTTAGTGATGGGTGCTACAAGGTCTGGTTGATCAGCTATAGTGTCAATATTAGTGGATGATAAAAAATTTTCTATTTCTCTAGGTGATGCGAAATCCGCCGTGTACAGGTTTGTGTAAATTTGGTGTAGCTTGGCCAATATTTTGGATGGTGTGGACGCCAGTGTTTCGTCTGCTCAGCAGACCTGTGTGAAAGTTGCTGAAGTTAAAATTAGTTTAAAACGGCGGAAGAATTGGGCCATGTGAAATTTGCTGGATAGGATGTATTTTGATTTGTAGCATACTTTGGTGTAGTGCTGGTGTTTTCTAAGGAGGGAGTTTACCTGTGTAGATAGCTGGAACTACAGGCGGCCCCATTGGGGGATGTATCACTCGCGAGGTGCATTGTTTTCTAAGTGCTGAATCTGTCTGATAGCCATGTTGATTGTCATGGACATTGCGGATGTTTTTCTGAAGTTCAGGTGGCAGGCTTTCTTGGTTGCTCGAGCCTTGGATACTTCCCACTCGGTGATAGGGTTCCCATTGGGTGGTAATCTTTCTTGCTGTGTTGATAGCACCATCTTGGTCCAAAGTTTAAGCTCCAGAAGATGGATGGTGCTTGGGTGAACTCTGTGCCAGGTTGGTGGCTTTTAGTATTTTTCTGAGGATGATAACGCTATTGAGACCATCCGGTGGTTGGAGAAAGGGATAATTGTCTTTGTAAAATCTGATACCTGGTGACAGAAGTCTATAGGGGCGAGCATCAGGTCAATCCAGGTCATTGAGACCAGCTGGTTATTGTTGTGGTGGGGCCTCGTCATGTTAGCCAGGGTGGGGGCTTGTTTGGGAATGGTGTCACACAGGCCCAGCGTTGCCTTTAGTATGTGTAGTTCCGTGTGACCGCAGGGTATAGCCTTAGACTTGGGCTAGTGGTCGGTAATGGTGTTAAGCCAGCAGTTGAAATCTCCCTCAAAAAACGTTGCCTCAGGGAAAGGGATTGAGAGGATATTGGAGAATATTTTTTGGCAGTTGTTCAGATCATTTGGGGCATACACACATGCCACAGCAAAAGTTTCTCCGTTCCACTCAAGATCTGCTAGAAGCAGCTGTCCCTCCAGGTGGGAGGATGTGCTTCAGATATTTACTGGAGGATTACGGTTAGTTTGAATTACCACCCCACAGTCTTACGTCCAAAAGGATTTGGCTGGAAGGAGCATGGTTGACCATGACTCCTCTTCCCCCATTGGACAGTGGGGTTCTTGGACGGCCAAGATGTCCATGGGGATATTGTGCGGGAAAGTCATTTTTTTGGCCCTGGACGTGGGGGCCTTGGCTCCTGCAATGTTGAGCGTCCCTATGGTGATTGCAGTAGTCTGCACATCAGGAACGCTGGGGCGACCCACTGAGGTCACCCAGTTCCTTATTGTGGGTCATGCTGCGAGTATGGGGCCAATTAGCCAGATTGGTTCCAGTGTGTTGGTTGGCGGTCTTAGTACTGTTTTTGTTCAGTTTCTTTTGGCTCAGATTACTCCGTGGAGTTTGGGTCTGGTGTGTGAGTTGGCTTGTTCCCCATCACCAAAATATTTTCTGCCGCTTGCCTGTGTGTTTGATGGGTAAAAACTAGGTGTTGGAGTGATTGGGATTTGTGCATGAGTGTTGTCACATTGTGATTGGCTGAAATGGTCTTCCATATCATGCGCATGAACCATATCATCGCTGATCACATGTAATTGGCTGGGAGGATCCACAGTGGTGCTTGGTGGATTTGCTCCAGCTTGGTTGGAGGTGTTTGATTGGTTGTGTCCGAAAAATTCATTTTTTGGTTGCATTGGGTTATATGCAGGTGATCTGATTGGTTATTCTATTGCGCTGCTGTGGCATCTGCCTGAATCTGTTCTGGGGAAATTGTGGTGCAAGCTTGGGTCTCAGCGAAACTCGTGGCCTGCTTGCATGCAGTCTGTGCACAATGACAGTTCTTGCACAAAATGAGCTTGACTAAAGCGATGTCAGCTCTTTCACCCCAATAGAAGGCAAAAGTGGAGTCCTTAATTTTGCTGAAAGTTGGGCTTGTTTCATCCATATTGTCCTCACAAAATTTTGGTGCTTCAATCCCACATTTAATGGGGCATGCGTGGTCTTTGTGGCCTATAGCTGAGCAGAATTTGCAGATAGGTGGGGTGTGTTCCAGTGTGATGCGGAAGGGGCGAGATATGCTGCCATCAGGGAGGTTGATGGTTGCCATGCATGGAATGAGGGTGATATACTCTACCACATCCTGATCGGGTTCTATAATGGCTATTTTCTTCCCTGTACACAGGTGGGGCAGGAGGGGGAATTTCTCAAATTCAAACTGTTTGATTACGCCATAACCTTCAAGGCCCCCGTGGAGCTCATCTGCGAGGATATCATGGCGCATGGTGATCAAAAGTCAGTCAAATATGATGAATAGGTCATTTGCCTCATTCCATCATGTGCACACCATGCAGATGGTGCAGTCTTTGCTGTTAATTTTTACAAAGAATATGACTTTTGCTGCTTCTGCCACTTCCTCCGTGGACATTAACCCGATGTCCACCCATCCTCTATATAAATTTTTATAATTTACCAAGATGATGTTTGGGAATGTCGCAGAGAAGGCCTCTCCCATTTTTTCCCATGATTCGAGGGAAGTATTGCCAACCATAATTCTAAGGCCGTGCTCAAGGGAGGACAGGGGTTGGGAGTGTTCTATTTTGGTATATGCGCCCATTTTTTGCAGAAATTGCAAGACTCCTGGTGCAGCGCTGTGTTCACCTTTTTTGGTGGGAGGGTGTGTCAACATTCCTCTGGGGCGTTTTTCCCCGGAAGGTTGGGAGGGCTTCAGGCCTTTTGCGCTGGCCACTTTCGCCCAACTGGTGTTGTTGCGGACAAATTTGCTCATATTTCCTGGTTGATTGTCAAACTCAGATAAATTGCATAGAATCGTGTTACTGAAAGTGATAGTAACAGAAAAGAAAAGTTTTATTAATCATATAAATTGCTCAGGAAGTTATGCTGAGAAGAAAGAAAAATTTGTGTTTAGTCTATTATGTTGTTGATTTTTAGAAATTTTTCCAGTTGATTAATGGGTCCAAATAGAAAGGTGATTGAAAATCCCATGTTGAGGATATTTCCTCCACCCATGATTGAAATTCTGAGTCAGATAAATTTTCTGGGCATATTCTGCACCACTTGGGTGCTTGGATAATAGTTTCCACGGGTGTAAAGGACACCAAAACTAGCTGGTGGTCGGTGAAATTAATTTTTGTTATCTTGAATTTATGGATTAGATGTTGGAAAGATAATGGCGTGAGTGTTAGGTATATCCACAACATAGAAATTAATACATCGTGGTGCACATGTGGGCGTGTCATGTTTTTAGGAGGGGTGACCATTTAGGTAGTGGAATATATAGTACCAGGGTGACCTTTAGTACATAAAGTTCCACTTGCCCTTGTGGTGTCTCCGTTGTGTATGGCCATTGGTCAGTATCTGGGTTGATCCAGCAGTTCATGTCTTCCATGGCAAAAGTGTTTACTGGAAAAAATGGATTTGTGTTAGATCTGTTAAGAACTCTTGACAGTCCATTACACAGTTTGGTGCATACAATTTGGTTATTGTGAGCACTTCTTTGTGCCATGAGAAGGTAACAGCTAGTACGTGGCCATCCAAGAATAAAATTTTTATTAATTGGTTTAAAGTTTTGGTTCACATGTACTATCACCCACAGTGTTGTGACCAAAACGATATTGTTGAGAAGAGAATGTTTTCCCATGCCTCCTCCTTTCCCTGTGGACTGTGGGCTTCCTGCACCGCCAGGATATCCACAGGAGGGTTTTTCAGGAGACTCAACTTCTTGGCCCAGGACATTAAGGCCTTGAGTCCCGCTATGTTCAGCGTCCCTATCTCTACTGAGACACCCGATGCGCCTCAGGAGCGGTTAGCAGGGCCCCAGCCCTACTCCCTCACCCTCATTATTCTCCATTGCATCTTTGCTGCGGAGAGCATAGCTATGAGAAGATTGGGAAGTATTCTGCCCCTTTTGTTACTGCTGCTTTTTCTCCTTTCTTGCCTTTGCTGGTTTTCAATTTATCATTGCAGTGCACTTGTGTGCTCATATTGGCCACATTTTTAATTTGTGCATTCCATTGTTTATTTTTGCTCCCAATTGGGTTGTGCTCCACAATTTTGGCGGTGTACCAAACCCCTGTTTTGCCACATTTTCTTCCAAATTGGGTTCTGTCAAATCAGTTCTATTTGATTCTGTTTGGCTTTATGTGGGATTTAATTGGCTCATTGTTTCAAGTTCAGCCAAGTCTTCCTAGCTCTGTTCCAGTGATATGGATAATCTTTACCAAGGCCTTTGCCTTGGCAGCAGCGCAACTTGTGAGCTTACTTGGCCATTTTTTGTTCTTTTGGGGAAATTGGGTCAACTAATTTATATTGTTCATGTTCTCCCCAGTTGAATGCTTGTGTGGTGTCTATGATTTTGGCGTACTCTAAGCTATCTTTTATAAATACTTCCTCACAGATTTTCATTTTTTCTTAGGCCTTCTTTTATGGGACAAGCATGAATTTTGTCCCAAATGCCTGGCATTGGTTGCATATGGGGGTGCGCTCTCCACTGTTGTGTGGAAAAGTCAGGATTTTTTCCTTAAATAGTTAAGGATGCAATGTGGGGGATTTTTGTGATATCAACCACTACCTACTGGTTCAGGGAAATGATTGTGATTGCCTTCCCAGTTCTAAGGGTAGTCATCATCTGGAATCTTTGCATTTCAAATTGTTTGATTTCTCCATAGTCTTCCAAGCCTTCCTGGAGATGTTGTTCAACTACTGTGTGCACCAGTGTAGTTGGAAGGTAGTTGAGAATTATGAAAATGTCTTTGAAATTTGTCCAACGTGTGCGTTTAGTCAATACCAAAATGCTGACCACCAGGAAGGTCAAGCTCTACTCTGACCTTTGCTGCTTCATTTACTTTTTCCGCTGTTTTTGAACCCAAGGTCTACCCAACCTTTGTGGATAGAATGGGTTGTTAAGTACTCAGCGTGCGGAAATAATTTGAGTTGGGCTTCCCCAAATTTTTCCTACATTTTCAGTGTCTCTATGCCCAAGAATACATGTATCCCATGTTCCACCAACAATAGTGTTTTTGAGTGAAGTACTCCATGTAACTGTAGTACTTTAATAAAAATTCACAAAACCTGCAGGTGTGCCAGCTTGAGTTTTTTTTAGCTGTTATTTTTGTTTGTTCCTGTGCGCTTAGTGCCTTTAAGCGGTGAAGATCCAAAACCACTCCCCTTTAACACGTTTGCCCAATTCTTTACCTTATTAATTTTGCTCTTCTCACCTGGTATTGATTTTTAAATTTTTTGTTTGAATCAAATTGTTTACTAAAAGTGATAGTAATTGGAAAAAAACTGTCATATAGTATAATTAAAGTGATTATTGGTGTTGTTCATACCAAAAGGTCTAAAAATAAATAAAAAAGAATTGTATATTAATTTTTATGTAGGTTACAACTAAAAAATTTATTGAAAATTTGGGGATGCTTATAGTACTACCAGAGGTTTCTTGTAGTACTATTTAGTTTCTTTAAAGAAATCAGTGGTATAATAATGGCCTTAGAGATTCTTGTATCTTTTTTTTAAACCCATAATATGGTAATAGTTCTGTTTATTTAAGCTGTACAGCCTCAATTTGAATAAATAGATAGTATTATTAAAGTAATATACAAAAACATTTTTTAGTTTTATCAGACAAAGTCCTTAGTTGAACCACTTTAGTTAATAGTATTGGCCAGATGGTTCTTGCTTTGATTTAAACAAAACATTTGCTGATAATCCAAGAAATAGACAAAGTATCAAATTTTGAGCATCCTAAGATGTGCTCCACCCAGGGTCATTGATGGATTTTTCTTTGATGGTATACTTCCTTATGTGAATTTTCTTGTATTCTAAATTCTTCTTATCGTGATTATGAATCTATGGTAATTCTATAGGGCCATGTTTACTGATGAAAGAAAAATACCTTCTTAAGTATTATCCACATATCCTCTTCATCAATGAATTATTTAAGTTAAGATTTGAAAACCTGGTATTTACTCTGTTTTAAATAGACTTGATTGCTGTTATTTTACTAAAATAAACAGTTTCTTTCAAAAAATAGTTTGTGTTCTAATATATGCAAGATACAATTTCTAAAAAATAAGTTCCTTTCACGTGGTAAAAAGCACCTTGTGGCACTTGGCATTATTAGCAAAAAGCTACAAAGTTCCAGGCAGGCAAATATGGCAAATTTGCAACATGAGTACTCTTAAAACTTCTACTCTTTAGCGATATTTTGTTATTAATGTGTTCACTCTAATTATTTAGATTTTTTTGTTTTATTTGAGGTATGTCAATTAGGGGATGGACATTATTAAAGCTTACAGATATAAAAAACAAAATCTCACCAAAAAATGGAGATGCTGCTCAAAATGAAAAGATGACAAACAAAACGCAAACACAACCATCCAGGTGGGACAGCAGAGAACTGCTTATACTGCCATGGCAGAAGGGGAGGGTGGATTGGGCTCATCTTTACCAGTGTCTTCATCCCAAAGCAGGGCATGGGCTACGGCAGAAAGCAAGGGAGTTAGTGGGTTTTGAAGTAAAATTTGACAACTATTTTGGCAGGAAAACAGCTGGTTACAAGAAGGGAGATGACATAATTGATCAAAGCTGTTTCAGCTTTCATGCGGATGTCAGTAATTATAACTTTATGGTTGCATTGGTGCTAGTAATCTTGGATTTGAGATTCCACACTACAACTTTGTTGGACAATTAAAAGTCTAATATTGTAATTAAAGTGATTTAGTTTTTAACAAGGACAAAATTGGCCCAAAACCCTGTCCAATTCTTGGTGGAATTCCTCAAATTGAGGCAATTCTATTCCATTTTATTCTCAGCCAAATTGTCCAGCTCTTAGTAATCGTGTTGTGCCAAAACTGCGGCCAAATATGGGAAGTATTAATGAGGCCCCTCCTGGGACCCTCAACAATTCTTTTCAAACGCTTAGACAGAGACCATCCCCTTTTATAGGGGTGGAGGGGGTCCTGAAAGTTGAAAACATTGTTCTTGCCAATTGATAAGGGTAGATATAAAATTCATTGCCAAATGGACTAGTCCTACCCAGTATTGACCCTCTATCAACCGTTTCATTTAAACAAAGTGAAACTCAAGAGCTCTTATAGGTCAAATCCCCATATTCCCTAATTTGGACTTATAGCCTGATCCAAACTTTGAGCCTCAACGCTTTTAAATACTAAGCAGCAAGATTATAATAAGGTTCCTTTTTACCCCCTTAACGCCACTGTTAACTATTATAAAAACCAACTTTTTAGTATTTTAAGGTTTCCCTACTTTAATTTAGACAAAATAAAATCCCTTCAAAAAATCAAGGCCAGCAGTTGATAGTAATAATTCTCCTGCATATTATTTTGTAGTTAAGCAAGAAAACGCACCAGCGAGCATACCACCAGCTTAAATTTTAATACATTTCAACGTTCTGGATGGCGTTGCTGTCAGCTATGTAATCTTTGCTCAACATATTCTTATGGAGCTTACTGAGGGTTGGGAATAATGGGAGAGGGATTCCTCCTTAAGCATCGCCTCTGGTTTTGCAACAACTTTGCAGATGTGAAAACTTCTGGCTTAGTTGTTGCTTCAACAGCCAGTTGGCGGTCACCGCAGAATATTTCAGCATTTTTCTGGGAGCGAATAAAAGGGGGATAGCATAGCATTGCGGCCAGTATATACAAACCACTCAATTTTTAGAGTTGAGTCTTCAATAATATTATAGGATTCATCAATTTCAGTCAATAGATCCTAAGGGTTTTGGTTTAACTGGATTGGGGAATTTGCATATGATGGAGGTTTGGTTGGTTCATTGGAGGAAGCATGGGGCGAACTGGAGTCCAAGCCAGTGCTTGATTGGAGGGAATGTATGTTGCACTGGGGGAGGAGGAGGCTAATTGGTGGCTGCGGACGTAGCTGCAGCATCAGTCTTTGGAGAAGTGGGAGCTAAGATAGAACCCCATACTGAAACTGGCGTGGGATGGGGGCGGATTGGATGCCAGCAGACAAAAAATCATGTTCATTAGAAGCAGCTAAGGAGGGTCACTTACATTTTGAATTGTTCAACTTAAAACAAAATGGACAGATAATCCGTCCTCCTTCAATTCAGGACCATAATGGATGGTCAGGGGCAGCAGGAATGACAGTTTTAGGGGAGTTTTGACAGTACAAGTTTACTAAATTCAGGGCTGATTTTGGTAACGCCCAAGGCCCAGTGAGGCGTGTGGCTACAATTTAAGGCCACAGATTGTGAAGGAGGTTGGAGCTATAGGCTACAAAACCATCCATCAGCTCCTGATATAGCACCGTAGGAAGTTTGGTGGGCAAACCAGCAAACTGAACCACTAATGTGGTATACGCTGTGAGCCAGGTCTGAATTGTGGGGAGATGGGTACCCTGGAAACCCAGGGGCACAGTTGCCACAATGACGGCATCAGCTTCACAGAGAGAACTGAGATCAAAAATTCACTATTGGGGTGTAAATCAATAAAACTGATGGTTTGAATAACCACTTGAGCCATTTTTATAAATGGCTTGGTCATAGTATTGAAAAGGTTTCTGTAATCAACTCTAAGGCCAAAGCGCATGTTTCTCTGGAGGAGCACCAGGGGCAATGTGGCACTGTTTAGGTATGGGTGAGGCGGGCGTCAGAATTCTTAGTAGAAAAGATCATAACAGGGGTTTGGTAAGACTGGATGAGCCAGTTTGAGCGCATTTTCCTGCTTGTCAGAAATGGCGTTTGAGGGTTTCACCACTGCTCCACACTGGAGCAGTTGGTAGAAATAAAATGACATTGAAGCTAAATGGTGGTGGACGATTGAAGTGAACTTTATAATTGATTGTAAAATTGTTTGGTAAATTATGTTAAGCATAAAAAAGAGTCTCAATCACTTTCTTGGCGCATTCACTCTAAACCCAATAAGATAATTTCATTTCTTTTTTAATCATGTAATTAACTTTTATTGTGTGTCTTTTTATTATTTAAAAATAAATAGTACAAATTGAGTTTTTTTTCTTATGAACTTCTATATATTTAATATAAGAATGTGAAGCTTTTTCTGCCTAAGTGGATCAATATGAATGTGTATAACTTCATATATATTTAACTTTTCTTTCTCGTTGCAATCACTTTTGCAACCTATTCAATTCAAAACTGAATCTAGTTTGATAATCTCACAGAGGAGATTAGTCTGCGCCCATGTCAGGGAGCAGTTGGGCAAGCAAGGTAAGAGGAGCAGGTGGAAGACCCGCAGCCTCCAACGTTTGAAGAACGCCCCAGAGAATATGGCAGAATAGACAAAAATTTTAAAAAAAACTGGCGGTCATGATTTCCCCAGAGATACTCGCATGGCAAGCACAATGCAACCAGTACATCAACATGCCACACTCCCAGCCACTTTGTTGGTGGAATTCGGAGTCCACGTGTTTCTGGACATCCAAAAAAAGCCTTATGGGAAAGTTTTGTGAAGATGTGCACACAATTTTCCTGACTGCGGTGTACGTTGCACCTCACTCCATGTCACGTGGTTGGATGGACCTAGGTTTCAAAAAGCAAAAAGGCAGCAGACAAGGCTGGAGCGGTGTGTATAGTGGTTGACCTCCCCAAAGGGCAATGGGTCATCGAAACCAAACGCACCAGATGGACAAAATCAAACTAAATTTTCCTCACGTTTGACTTTTTGCCTACTACGGTAAAACGTGATATTTTGGAACAACACCTGAAAGATGGTCTCACCATATATGGCGAAATACAATCTTTTGAAATGCAACACTTCACGCTGATGCCACACCTGTGCACCGGCAAAGCCATTGCAGTTCTGACCCCAACTGAGGAGATCACAAAGGACCTAACCCAGATCCCGCACTCCACCTTTATTGACATCACAGGGCATACCACCCACCCATTCCGGGTAACCATGGACAGCGCGCCCCTCATTTGCACCCAAAGTGATGTGTTTGGCCATAAGGCGCATGCATGCCCCATCAAGGAGGGCGTCACATTCCAAGAGCACCCCTTGGCAGCCATGGCCAACTGAGAGGCGCACTATGAACCAACCGCAAGCACCAAGGAGGCTTTCCCATGGGGAGCACAAGGCTGCTACCTACTGGTAAAGCCTATCTCCTTACAAGAGCTGAAGAAGGCCAAGCAGGCCCATAGGGCCGCGGCCAAGGAAGCGGCCAAGGTCACCACCACCATCCCACACTCACAACGCCAGGAGGACATTGAAACCTTCATGTCAGAAGCAACTTGGGAATCCATCAACCAATCAGATTGGGAAGCCCATGCTGAGCGGGCTACTCAATCTGAGGATCCGATGGGAGATTTAATCTCACCCAATCGTTGCACCCAAGCTCTGGTTGAAACTGACTTGGGACCTATCCCAACTGAAAAAAAAATTTCTACCCGCTCAAAGGTGCACCAAACTCATCCGCACCGCAAAAAATTCGTCCAACGTCAGGAAAACAAAAAGCAAAGGTTAAAGCCAATGTGACTCTTTCCACAAAAATCAACAAAAACTCCAATAGCGTTGCTGCTAACACCCGTGCTGCTGTGATGGCCTGTGGGGATCTAGAAGAGGCTGGTGGGCCCAGGGGCCCACCCCCTTGCACCTAAGGTGTGAAGGGGAAACCTTCACTTTAGGGACGTTGAATATTGCCAGATTCAAGGCCTCCCCATCCCAGGCTAGGAAACTGAGTTTTTTACAACACAATTTACCTGTGGATATCCTGGCCATCCAGGAGTCCCACTGTCCACAAGGTTCTGAGGAAACTTAGAAAACAATGCTCCTCCCATCCCTATCCTTTTGGTCGAAGCAATGTGGGGTGCTAATTTGGAAAAATAATTTTTTTAAATTTGTATCCTCAGAAACATTCCTAAATGGCCAAGTGCTCATTGTCACTTTCTCGTGGGCTGACGTAGCACACGCAATTTTCAACATCTATGCCCCAAACGGTACACACAAGCATCAGGCTTTTCTCTCATTGGTCAAATCCCTCCCGCTACCCCCAGATTCTTTCCTAGTCGGCAACATGAACTGTTGGCTAACCACACCAACAGACTGGTGGCCTTCCTCACCCCACACCCCACAGGGTCACATAGAACTACGCGTTCTAAAGGCCACCCTTGGGTTAATGAATGCGCTGCTGCGACATGCCCTGCTGCTTGAAAACATGATGCGTCCCCACATCCACAATGGCCAATTAAGGTCTATGACCCGCATTGACCTTATTCTAATGCTGGTGAAATTCCAACCCCACATCTCCCACTTCAAAACAAGAAAAATTAAATTCTCCAACCATCGGCTGGTCTTGATAACCTACCACCTACCTGTCACAGTTGCTAAGGCCCCACATTGGTGCAAAATCCGCCCCCCAAGCTCATGTCGCCAGGATTTTCCACATGGGTGGAAGAGGCAACTTTGGCAATAAAGTTTGTTGCACCATTTTGTGCGGACCCCATTTCCACATGGGCAACTTTCAAAGAGGACACCATCCGCCACTCTCGCCATCTCTCCTCCAGATGCTCATGAGCCACATCAGCGGTTATCTCGCATGCTCTGGCAGAGTTGGTACACTTGGAGTCCAACATCCCAGTTACAGGATACAGCCCTGCATGGGGCTGGAAGTGGGAGGAGGCAGCTGGCCACCTCAACGCACTTGAAAGTCAACAAAAACATCAGGTTTGTGTTCAATACAGGGCCACACGCATCACAAAAGGTGACAAGTGTACCGCATATTTCTTTAAAAAAAAATTTTGCAACACACCAGAGCGTGGCCTGCACACAGGTGCGAAGATCAGATAATTCCATTGCGGATACATCAGCTGAAGTGGCAATTGAAATGCAAAAATATCACTCCGAGTTGTACTGAGCTGAACCAGTTCAGCCTGCTGAAGTGGCGGAATTTCTCGACTGAGCCCACATCTGAACCATTTTCCAATACCCAGAAATAATGAATTTAATTACTCTGAACATATTATGGACAGCCATTCGCGGTGCGCCAAACTGAAAATGCCCAGGCCCAGATGGCATTCCATATGAGTTCTACAAAAAAAATTTTAAAATACATATCCCCATTGCTGCTAGCCTCACTCAACCAAAGCCTGTTGGAAACGCGCCTCCTACCAGGAGGACATGAGGCTTTTACAGTCACACTCTTCAAGAAAGGGGATAGGCTAGACTTAGCCAACTGGCGCCCCATTTCTCTAACAAACACAGACACCAAAATTTTAACAAAAATTATGGCTAACCGATTAGGGACTGTAGCATCTGCCACCATCTCCCCAGAACAAATTTTGTTTCATCCCCAGAAGGTCGATTTGGGATAACGTGCACTCTGTGGCTAATGTATGTCAGTCCACAGCCTCTGGGGCACTTGTATTCTTAGACCAACAAAAGGCCTATGATAGAGTAAACTTGGAATACCTCAGGGCCAGCCTCCATCAATTCCGCTTACCCCCTCACTTCATCAACTGGGTGATGCTGCTCATGGAATCTGCAACAATGACAGTACGTGTCCCTGGCTTCATAACGGAAGTAGTCCGCCCTCAAAGGGGCTTGCGACAAGGGGACCCCCTCATCCCACTCTTATACAACTTCAGCCTTGACCCACTATTGCGAAATGTGAATGGCCAACTCACTGGGGTCCATGTGCCAGGCCAAGCCCCAGTTAAGATATTGGCGTTCGCAGATGATTGTGTGGTTGGGGTGTCTAATAATCAAGATGCACGCGTGCTGGAAGCTCTCATTGAGGAATATTCCCGGGTAAGCAACATGGCACTGAACGCCTCCAAAACTGAAATCATCTTCCTTGGTCGGTTTCACAACTGCTGGACCCCGGCAATTAGTTCCCAACCCGGCCCATCTGCTCGCCCACGTCCACGCCCTACTAACTCAACACACACCGCTCCACTGGTGCTCCCCTTCATGCCACGTCCTACCATAGGACCGGTATGCCATCTGAGCATGTGGACGGAGGCAGGCGGAAATGCATCAGCAGTAATGGGGAGCATTATTCTGGAAAATGTGACAAAGCGAATCGCCTCTCTCAGAGCCCACCCTACTTCCCTTACTGGCAGGGTTGTTTTAGCCAACTCTATGCTTTTATCCAAAGTCTGGTTCAGAGCCCACGCCATCTCCTTCTCCCCAAGCTTCTTCAAATCCTTGTATGCCTTGCTGCAAGGATGGCTTTGGTCAGGCCGCCCTCCACCAGTGTGGCTAGAGGTCATGTTTGGCCCTCATCATTATGGTGGCATGGGATTGCTTGACTTCAAAGCCCATGCTGCCAAGATCCTGGGCACCTAGATCGCGGCCATCACTGCCCCTACACTCCCCTCCCAACACTGGTCCCACGCAGCCCAACCAACTTCTCCTGTGCCTTGGGCATCAACAATCCATCGAACCCCCACTCCCTGATGAAATACCTCGCATCACACACATCGGCCACAGGTCCTCATGGGACTAAAACCCACTACAAACAAATTCTACTCTCCATGTGGAGCACTGAGTGGAGAATCGTATTAGAGGACATACAACCCAAAGAGGCCGCCCCTCTCCTCAGCTCACACAAGAGGTACAGGGGCTACCCATCCACGATGGCGTGATCCCTACATGACCCCATGTCCTTTCCAGGGTGGACTACTTGGACATGATGGACATCCCTTACTCCATTGAGACCCAAAAAACTATCTGGAAATACGTACATCACCCTCTGTTGCAGCCTCAAGTCCACTCCCATGTTTGATGCTGCCTGAGGCGGGTGTATCGTACAGCTGAGCGCTCTAACGCTTTACACTCATCCTGTGTCATGTGTGACCAGTATGGAAGCTGTTACCACCTAGAGAAGTGCCCCAACTCTAAAGTGATATGGCGCGAAGTTCAACGTCTGCTGGGCCAGGATTAAACGCATCCCTTCAGTCTGTCAAGAGATATGTTTGCTCTATCAATGGCCTCCTCCCTTACACCCTCCCTCCGTGCTCTGGTGGTTGCAATCGCCATGTGGACCATCCACACGATTGTCTTAGATGCCATCGCAGGCTCCACCCCCACCCTCCCAGAAACTGTCCACAGATTCCAGTCTCATTTGGTGGACCACTTTCAAGCGTGGATGTTTGGATACCTCCCACCGCGTCGCTGACATCTGGTCTCCTCCTGGTTCCCAGTCTGGTTCATCAAATCAGACCCCTTCCTCCACACGTGCTCAATAGTGGCTACGGCCCCTTCACACGTTCCCTCCCCTCCCCATAAGTGGCGTTCCCGCTGGCAACAAGAGATAGCATCGCTTCTCTGGGGTGCCTCCCCTGGTACTAAGTTTGTCTTTCCTGAGTCATATTTGGAAGTGTCCGTCCCATGGTCAGCCTTCCCCGCAATAAATAAATAAAAACTTTATATAGATATAATGTCTTTGATATAATTATGATAAAAATAAATGCAATTATAGAGGAGTGGTAGCATAGTGGGGGGTTCCTGCTCCACTCTGGGTTGGGTTTCTAATTGACACAAGTTCAAAACCAGCACAAGCTAAAAAAACTTGGCGTAGTATATTTGTCTTAAGGTTGACCCACCGCGTTTACTTTTATTAAAATACAAATATAAGTTAACTGTACAATTGATCTTCTATGGATAGCCATTTTATGACTTGGGCTATCACTCTCAAAATTATAGACCTTGCAGAGCACCTTCAAACACCTTCCTGTGGCTTTGTCAACTGATTGAATATGTTCATTTGAATCTCCTTTTTGTGATCTAAATATCCTCTGAATGTACAGTGAAAGCTCATCATAATTAGTAGCAGTGTTATCTTATACATCTCATTCATCCAATCATATGAAACTATCTGCTCATCCAGTCTGACATCTTTAGACTGTTCATATTTTTGGGTAATCATTGGCTGATCATAATTATAAAATTTCTTGCAATTAATCTGACAATACATGGATAGTTTGGTAGGTAATTCTCTTTTTTTTTAGTACTAGATGGTAGGTAATTCTCTTCAGACACTCATTTAACTTAATTATATCTTAACCTTATGAGTCTTTGTGTTAGAACTGTGGCTTTAATTGAGCTTTTAATATTTTTGTTTCTCTAGAAAGCGATTAATAGTATTATTTCTGTGGGCCTCATGACATACTTTATCATCAATTTTAACACAGAAATATGTTTTCAAGCTACTGTCCTTGCCACTTTCTGTTGAGACGTTGAAAAAATTCTTCCCTTCTTCTAATTAGTTTATGGAAAACTCACTTGTTAAATTGTATTGGTAACTTTTGGGTAGTCTCTTCTTCATTTCAGAACCAATTCAAGGGACTATAAGGGTGGTACGATAGCTCTCTGTCCATACAGGGCTTTGAATGATGACATTCCAATGATTTGATAGTGACTTTGTTGATAAAAACTGTAATGATTTCCAAAAAAGCAATAATCCAGGTAACAGTTTCTATTTTTTCTTATAATTTAACAAGTTTAATTTATGGGGAGACTTTTAGATTTATGCCTTTACTATTTTCACAATACCTAGATATATGTACGTTGAAAGGACTAAGCTTTTGTATAAAGAAATTTATCAATTATAGTGCATGTTGGGCCACAAACATCAAAGGAGATCAAGTCAACTAAGTCAAGACCATACCCTATCTCTTGTTAGACAAAATAATTGATGATGACAGCTCCACAAGGGTAAATAATAAAAAGCAGAGGAAAAAGGAAGATGTTGCTTGCGCCACAAGTATTTATGAAGTAAAAAGGTTTGCTTTAGAAATTCAAAAAGTGAATGATTGACATAAGTAAGTCATCCCATTCTTCATTGGACCCTGAAAGTTATAAGTTCCTGATTGTCAGTCTCTGAAGGGACTCCCAAGATGTGATACAACCAAATTCCCTATATATCAGAAGCTTCAATTTAAGCAAGGAACAAATATTATTACTATAAACATAAGTTTCTCAAAAGGATATCAGAGTTACACATCAAGCCTTACCCATCTTCAATTTTGGCCGCCTTGATTTAATTTTATTGTAAATACCACGTCATACTCCAATCAGCTTTAAAGCCTAACACACATTTTTAACCTGTCTCTGAATCAGTGCTGGCAAATATATATTCTCTTTGCAAAGCTATCCAAGTTACTGATCTAGAGTCAAGAAGTTGAGAATAAAGACAAAAAAAATTCCACCTAAGAGTTTTCTTTCTCATAGCAATCACTTTAGCTACTATGATTTGATTCAAACAGCAAATTTGTATAATCACACACCGGAGAGATGGGAGACTTTATCAATAAAAATAATACAACATGGGCGAGCGTCATGGCGAGCGGTGCACTTAACGGTGCAACTAAGGGCAAGAAACGCCCTGGAGGGGGACCAGGAACCCAATCCACAAAGAAATCGTAAACTCAAACACCGTCTGGGTTTATGGTATTCACTGTAAAGCACGCGCAGTATATGTACATTCAGTTCAACCAACCCTTGTCAAAGGTGGAGCATGGGATCAGACTCTTCCTTGGGAGTGAGTCACTG
Source organism: Massospora cicadina (assembly GCA_022478985.1). Classification (NCBI taxonomy): domain Eukaryota; kingdom Fungi; phylum Entomophthoromycota; class Entomophthoromycetes; order Entomophthorales; family Entomophthoraceae; genus Massospora; species Massospora cicadina. The sequence goes on from JAKSZP010017167.1 coordinate 162,363, forward strand.
AACCTGTGGGAGAAAACATGTGAGGCACAGCCCTCACTTTTCCCTCACGCGGTGTATGTAGCCACCAATGACATGGGCCGCGGCTGGATTGATATTGGTTTTGATACAGCCGATAAAGCCAATGCCACAGCAAAAGTCTGTGTGGAAATTGCCCTCCCTGAGGGCAAAAAAAATTGTGTGCACCGCGCGCACCAGATGGAACAAAGTGAAAACTTTATTTATCTCTTTTAACTCGCTCCCCACCAACCTTCCTTGTAAGGTAATTGAGGAGGAGCTCCGCAAAGGTCTCATGGCCTACAGAGAAATTCAGCAACCCAAATTACAGCAATTTTGCCTGATGCACAATCTGTGCATGGGCAAAGCTATCGCCATAATCAACCCTTTCCCAGAAGTGGAAGAGGACTTATCCAGAATTCCCCGCACAGCAGAATTTCACTTCACAGATGGGGGCCAGTCAGTCGCATTCCAAGTTACACTGTAACGCGCACCACCCATTTGCAACCACTGTGGCTCACTGGGCCACAAGGAACACGCATGCCCTGTGAAAGAGGGCTTAATGGAAAATGATTATTGTGAGGAAACAATGGACGAAGATAATGAAAACTTCACTAAAATGACGATGGTCACCACCCATTCCGCTGGGGTGAAGATGGACTATACTCCATCGTGGACCCAGTTACATGCAAACAATGTAAAGAGGCACAAAAATCCTGCAAGCAAGCAGCAGCTGAAGCGGCGGCACATGCGGAGTCCGCCATTAACCCTGGACAAATTTGGGAGGATATTTCAGATGTTCACCAAATTAACCAATCAGAACAATATGCCCAGGTCGAAAATTTTCACAGTAACCTGACTGTGTCACAAAGTGATATCAGTCAAGCACATACTGAGGAACAATGCAACCGCAATTTGGGCGAAAATGCTGTGCACAATTCACCAAAGTTGAACCTCAAAAATATATAATCCAATCAACAATCCACATCAAATCAAAATGAGACCTGTGCAGGAAAGGTTGATGCAAATGCAAAAAACTGCAATTCCTATGAATCATTGGGTCAGATCAAGGGAACCAACAATGGCAGTGAAAAAGTTGGAGTACAGACGCGGAGCATGGCCAAAATGAGCTGAGGTGGGATTGGGCCAGAGGGCCCTCCCAACTGCTCCTGAGGCGCCGCGGGCACCTCAGTGTCAATAGGGATGCTAAACATCGCAGTAACCAGGGCTCATATATCCCAAGCCAAAAAGTTGAAATTCCTGTGAAAACCTCTTGTAGACATCTTGGCCATCCAAGAAACCCACTTTATACAAGGGGAAGAAGGATCCTGGCTAACCAGGGTCGCACCATCACAATCAGTATGGATGTCTCACTGTGGGGTGATTGTCTGAAACAATAAAAAATTTAAAATTACAAATTTGTCATCACACTTACATGGTCAAGTCCTGGTAGCAACAATCACATGCCAAGAGGAAATAATTTTAATAGCATGTGTATATGCACCATGCACTGCAACCGAGAGGAAACAATTTTTTGAAAACATTCCTACTCTCACCCTCCCACCAGATACCATTATGTTAGGCGATTTCAACTGCTGGGATAACCCCAATATGGATTGATAGCCTAATCCCAGGGGAAACTCACCTGGACACATTGAATTCCGCACAATGAAGGCATCTCTTGGCCTACAGGATGCTCTCCCCCCAGTTCACCACTCCTTCCCCACATGATGCAGCTCAACATAAGTGAGGGAGTGCTCATATCAATGAGTCGCATTGACCACATCCTCATCCCACAATCCCACCGCTTAAGAATCTCCAAATTTACAACAAAAAAGATCAATTTGTCTAACACCAATTGGTTATGGTGCAGTTAGCGCCAACCCAATCTCACACACAGGTTCGCCTTATAGAAAGCTTCACCTGGAAAATATAAAATTTCCCAAGATATCCAACTGGATCAAAAATGAGGCTATGAACCCAGAATTTACAGCCCCATTCACTTCGGATCCCATCAGAACATAAAAATTCAAAAAGGATTTAATCTACAAAACCCAATATACTGCATCATGTAAGTACACCGCAGACACAGCCACAATCAAGCGTACCTTGGCGGAATTAGACCATCTGAGGATAAATACTCTGAGATCTGGCTATAGCCCCAACTGGGAATGCAAATGGGCAGAAATATCTGCCCAACTTAACAATCTCATCTTTGAACACCAACACACAATCAAAGTATTGAACAAAGGTAAGTTCATAAAGGAAGGTGAAACCTGTTTGACATACTTTTTCCACCAATTCCACACTTGTGGAAACCAGCCCGCGTGCACACAGGTCCACAAGACCAACGGCACTGTGACAACTGACCCTGAGGAGGTCAAGGTGGAAGTACACTGTTATTACACCAAATTATATCGCGAAATGCCAACAGATTCACAAAAATTAAAGAATTTATACAAACTACAGAGATACAAAATACAGCACTGAATTACAACATACTATCCCTAATTACACGGGAGGAGCTTTGGGAGACAATTCGCGGTGCACCACGTAGGAAATGCCCAGGGCCTGAGGGGATACCCTATGAATTTTACAAAAATATTTCCATCAAATCGCCCCCTCTTATTGGCATCTATGAACCAGTGCTTGTTAGAAACACGCCTATTACCAGGAGGCCATGAATCCTACGTTATAACCTTGTATAAAAAGGGTGACAAGTTGGACCTGGCCAACTGGCGCCCAATTGCACTCTCAACACTTAACAAAAATTCTAACAAAAATTTTAGCAGCTAGATTGGGCGCAATTGCATCTGACGTCCTATCACCCAACCAGTTTGGGTTTATACCAGGGCGTTCAATCTGGAACAACATACACCCTGTTGCAAACATTTGCCAATACAAAGCAACTGGAGCCCTGGTCTTCTTGGATCAGGAAAAGGCATATGACCGTGTTAGCTGGCCATACCTAAAAGAATGTCTACATGCCTTCAAACTCCCACCAAGGTTGATAAAATGGGCGATGATCCTAACAGATTCTGCAACCATGGCTGTATGTGGCCCTGGATTCCTAACAAACAAGATCAAACCACACAGAGGGCTCAAACAAGGGGATCCCCTCAGCCCACTGCTATACAATTTCAGCTTTGACCCGCTCCTCCGAGTAACTGACTCACGTCTCATGGAGATAACCGCACAAGGACAACCAACAGTCAAGATACTGGCCTTTGCGGATGGCTGCGTAGCAGGTATAGCAAACAATTAAGATGCCCGACAGCTGGAACGCACTCTAGAGGAATACTCCAAGGTGAGCAATGCAGCGCTCAACAAAAGAAAGACAAAAATCATCCTCTTAGGCAAATACACAAACGACTGGGCCACAACATCAGAACCTCATACCAACACACGAAGAAGAAACCCAATCATTTTACCCTTTGCAACACCTCCCACCACCACTCCTGTCTGACACCTTGGAATATGGCTAGAATCAGGGGGATATGCTAACGAGACAATGGAAGATAACCTGTTACAACGGGTATCCAAACGCGTCGCCTCCCTCAAGGGAAGAACCTCAGGATTAACAGGGCGAGTTACAGTTGCTAACTCGCTCATCCTCCCAATACTATGGTACCCAGTCCACACAATCGCCTTCTCACCTACCTTTATAACTTCAATCCGCGCGCTTATCCAAGGCTGGATGTGGCCTGGCTCTCACCCTCCTATACATATAGAAACAATATTTGGCCCAAGCTCAAGCGGAGGCATGGGACTAATAGATCACGAGAGCCATGCCAATCACATCCTAGGTACCTGAATAAAGGAAGTCCTTGCTCCAGACCTCCCGCAACAACATTGGTCCAGAGCAGCAAGAACTAACTTTGAACAGGCGCTCAAATTAACCAACCCACATAGTCCACCCAGACTACCTTCATACCTTGCCAAGCACCCTACTGCAACAGGTCCGCATGGAGCCTCCCCTCATTTCAAACATATCCTCCAAACTATCTGCCATATGGGATGGACCATAGAGAACATGGGTACTATACTGGGAAGGGGATGACCCAGCCCCCAATTCAAATTAAGAAACCCAGAAAACCACCCCCAGAGAGATATGCTCATAACAGCCCCAAACATAGCTATGATAGTATACCTAGATATGTTGGACATTCCCTATGATTTAACCACACATAAGGCAGTGTGGAAAATGACTCACCTCCCACTCCTACAGCTGAGGATATGAGCAAACGCCTGGTGCCGTCAGAGAAGGACCTATAGAATGGCGTACCGCTCCAACTCCCTCCACAAAACATGTGCAGTATGTGGAGGGGAGGGATCCCTACATCACCGCCTAGAAACATGCCCCCCAACCAAAGCTATATGGCAGGAAGTCGCACGCCTGCTTAAGATCCAAAATGAACAGGAATTCTCGATATCAAAGAGCATCTTCGAGCTCCAGATTGAGTCATAAATCCCATCTACCCTCCGCTCCCTAATAATACCCATTGCAATGTGGACAATCCACACAATTGCATTAAAAGCGTAAAAGGGCATGGTCCCAACCATTCATGGGGTTATTAACAGATTCCATGTTACTTACTAGAGCACTTCCAAGCCTGGCTCTATGGATATATGAGACCAAGACAAAAAGCGCTCATAGAATCATGGTTCCCACTCTGGTTCCTCCACACAGACCCTTTCCTTCACACCTGCTCCATAGCAGGGGAAACCCCTCGTAGTAGCGCACCAACCCCCCATACCTGGCAGTCCCGCTGGCAACAGGGGTAACTTGAGTATCCTGGGGTGCCCAATTTTATATTTGTTGGTTATTTCCTTAGTTTTACGTAAATTCGGTAATGTCCATCCCCTGGTCAGCTTACCTCAGTTAAATAAAATTCCACCTAAGAAACCTCTCAAGATGATGATGTTTAGAGCATTATGTAATGAACAATTAATGTTTTTTTAAAGTGGACGTTCCTATCCCATATGCACTCAAATTTGTGCTTACTTTAGAGTTTAATTATCCTTTGTGAATGAAGACAAATACCAAATAATTTTGTCAACCTATAATTGATTATTCAACAATTACTTGATGTTATATTCAAGACCAGTGGGTGGTCCATCCAAGTTAGAGTTTCCAATGACCCTTCAATTATGAGGATTTATACCTGACCTCTAGTTTTCCAGTCAAAGGAAATTGTCACTAGGTTCAATTTTATCTCTTATAATTAGTGCACCCAGCTATTCATAATGTGTACAAATATAAGGATCACAGCACCAAGGAAATTTGAGGTAAAATTAGTATACTCCATTTACTTTATTCACACATCTTTAAGCTGATCATTTCGCCTCCTCTTTTGTTTGGGAAATTTTGATATGCAATACTTAAAAATTGGTTGATTATAAATGAAGTTTGTTACCAAATGGCTCAGTTAAATGAGGGGGTATTGCTTATCTGTAAAATAAACTACTACTTAAGTACATGGTGCCAGGTTTGAGGCTCGTCATCAACTCAGACAAACTACCTTATCTCTTCTGGATCGCATACCAGATCTTAGAGCTCAATGAAGATGGTGTTTTATACAGTTTAGAAAGTCTTTAGAACGATAAAACCTGAGAGTCAAGGCCCTGCTGACTTGTAAGGACCTCCCAGATATTAAGCGCCTCCTGGGCCCTGAAGAACCTTTGGAATACATGAACCAAAAGAGACTTTGGACCCTTCAAACCCCCAGATCAATCTGTCTTCACAGTTTTCAAGGAGATACTGGGCCACCCGAGCCTTCTGGTCCTGCTGTAGCATAACCAGAAGATGAAACCCCAGGTTATGACGACTTGAAATTCAAGGACAGGTCGCACAACTAAAGACTCAAATTATTTCTGTAGCATGAGGTTACGGAGTAGACCTTGCTGCTCAACCATTGCATCTTAACTATAACACTAATGCTTTAGCGGAAAGGCTTACTAACATCACAATCTTTATTGACTTTATGACGTTTTTTTAGTACTAGATGGTCTGACTTTATGACGTTTGATTAAACCAAATATATGAACGTTTTTTATAAACTTACCCACTAGTTTGAAACCATTAAGGCTGAGAATCTATCTTTCAAAAACCTTATAGAATCCTAAAAAAGTTAAAACTTTCAGGAGATTTAAGAACAGCTTACCCAGAAGGCTTTTACCGCAGAAAAGTCGAGTCAATGGGACAAATTTATCTTGGTATGAATGACTTAAGTACACAGATTGATAATATGCAGCCTTTTAAATACTTTATACTGAGACTTTGGTTTCTTCTCATAACGTTGTGATAGTAGTTAAAGATTTTCCTCTCTGGTCAATACTAACTTTAACCTTCTTTTATATAGAAGTATGTCCTGGTGAGGGTTACATTGCTTTCTTCTTGTATGTCTACAAGATTGCCATGGAATAGGCCACTGATAGACAAAAATTAAAGCATCTTATTTTCTTGGGTCACATTACTCATAGTATCATGGTTACACGCTTAAAATTTAATCTGGTAACCAGGTCAAGACCGCTTTAGTAGGGAAATTTAGGAGTATCAAGACATTATCCCCTCAAAAACAGGCCTGTATGAAAATTCACATTTAAAAGGGAGAAACTCTGGATTAATTGAATTTTTTATAATACAAAACTAAACCCTAGTGACTTGTGACCTATTTTCTACTAAACACAATCAATGCCACTATAGGAGCTTTATCTTCTATCCCAGATTTCCAACTTCATATTAGTGACATTAAGAAAAATTTTACAAGCATCATGGACTTCAAAGAAACCCTTATCAAAATCCCAGCCAGCTTACTCTAGAAAGTTATAAACCAAGTTACACTCCCAACTGACGTCCACAGTTTCAAAATCTCAAGAAGAAGAAGAGGAAGAAAAAGAATCTCTAGTGCACTTATTCTAGCAGATGTTATACTGTAGCTGAAGGAAGGCATATAAGAATTACAGATGAGATGAGAAAACCCCGTCAATATAAAGTGAGAGGACCTTTATGTGAAAATCAACCACACCTCAACTATCCAACTTATAGGATACTAAATCTGTTTTCCATGATACAGATGGCTATGATGAAATAACTGCCAAATATAGACTGCAATTGGTGTCACTTTAGTTCTATTACTTCCTTCATCTTCCTGTTTTACATTTCACTACGATTTGGAGACTTTGTTACCAAGTGTAGAGCCAAGTTTCTAAGTTAAAAGTCCACACTATTGTTGATACCGGTCCTCTCATTAATTTATCTCTTTTAAGTTGGTTAACTGAGTTAAATTAGCATTGGATCTTCAGAACAATGTCAAATATAGACCAGCTGGATACTATTGCAATAAGTTTCCTGGTAATTATCCATCCTTGTTATTATATATAAGGAAGCCCCTTTATTTGCACAGGCTGTGGTTCTAGAGAACCAAAGTTATGAGTTACTTATTGATGACCCAGATTTTGCGTGAATAATCAGTATTTCAAACTATATGAGTCTTATCTATCTCTATTAAGATACCAAAACAGCTCATTAATCAAAATTAAATCAATAAAAATGAAATACCTATGAAGAGGGTAAGCTTCAAGTAGGATATAAACCACTTATCATACTGAAGTTCACTTCATAGGACCACAAGTAAAGATTTTTTCTACAGCAGTTGACGTAAAGATAGGAATGTCCTTTTGATTTCCTTCTTAATTTGATAATATTTGACCAGGCACAAGTCATTTTCAATACTTAAATTATATATATTTTCCACCGAGAGTCACAATGGATGGTTGTAGATTATAATCCACATACTAAATTTTACTACAATGCCAAGTCATGTTGGACTTAGCTTATTCAGGAACCATTTCAGCCTAAAAGTGAATGTAGCCTCAGTATCACGTCATAGGAGAAAAAACCCAAAGATTATATTTGACTGTTGGCTATTGAGGAGGTGCTTAGTTTTTAATATCTGATTAAAATAATTTAAGTTTAGTTTTGGTGATACTTTACATAAATACTTTCAAACAACATTTGAACCAATCTTACTGCCACCAAATGATAGGTGGCTGAAAAAATACTGGCTTAGATTTCTGACATTTCTTCTTCTGTGTCATACAACTTTGGGAAGATGAATGTGATGACACATTAAGAAACTTCGTAGATGCCTTACCTTTACAAACTGTGAGTCTCAGGGGAGCCCAAGTTCACTTTGGAGAGCATTTTAAAGTTACTAAGGAATCACCTGAGGCTCCAAGCAACAATGAGGCTGACGTCTCCAATTCCCTCTATCAAACATGGGTTCAGCCACTTTTTTTAGTACTAGATGATATGGGTTCAGCCACTTTAGAGGGAGCATGCTAGCTGCAATGTGCGTCATTATGCTCAAAATGCTTTGATAAAATTTATACTTAAAATACTTAAAGAGGCATATATGTTTTTATTTAAATATAAAACTAGGAAAAAGAGAACAGAATAGGCTAGTACCATCTCAAGTGAAGCATTGGCAATATTAGAGGAATGGCATTGGCGGGATAATGCACCGTTCTTGTATTAATTCAGCCTGTGGTATTTTTTCCAGTTGTGGTATAGTCTCAAGTTTGCACATAATAAAGGGTTTTAAATTTATTGCGGGGAAGGCGACCATGGGACGGACACTTCCGAATATGACTCAGACAAGACAAAACTTAGTACCAGGGGAGGCACCCCAGAGAAGCGATGCTATCTCTTGTTGCCAGCGGAACGCCACTTATGGGAAGGGGAGGGAACGTGTGTAGGGGGCGTAGCCACTATTGAGCACGTGTGGAGGAAGGGGTCTGATTTGATGAACCAGACTGGGAACCAGGAGGAGACCAGCTGCCGGCGACGTGGTGGGAGATATCCAAACATCCACGCTTGAAAGTGATCCACCAAATGAGACCGGAATCTGTGGACAGCTACATGGAGAGTGAGGATGGATCCGGCGATGGCATCCAAGACAATTGTGTGGATAGTCCACATGGCAATTGCAACCACCAGAGCACAAAGGGAGGGTGGGAGGGGGAGGCCATTGATGAAGCAAACATATCTCTTGACAGACTGAAGGGATGTGTTTGATCCTGGCCTAGCAGACGTTGGACTTCGCGCCATATTACTTTAGAGGTGGGGCACTTCTCCAGGCGGTGAAACAGCGTTCCATACTGGCCACACACGACACAGGATGAGTGTAAAGCATTAGAGCGCTCAGCTGTACGATACACCCGCCTCAGGCAGCGCCACACATGGGAGCAGACTTGAGGCTGCAACAGAGGATGGTGTGCGTATTTCCAGATAGTCTTTTGGGTCTCAGTGGAATAAGGGATGTCCATCATGTCCAGGTAGTCCACCCTGGATAGGACTTGGGGTCAAATGGGGATCACGCCATCATGGATGGGTAGCCCCTATACCTCTTGTGTGAACTGAGGAGAGGGGCGGCCTCTTTGGGTTGTATGTCCACTAATACAAATTCTCCACTCAGCGCTTCGCATGGAGAGTAGGATTCGTTTGTAGTGGGTTTTGGTCCCGTGAGGACCTGTGGCTGATGTGTGTGATGCGAGGTATTTCATCAGGGAGTGGGGGTTTGATGGATTGTTGAGGCCCAAGGCTCAGGAGAAGTTGGAGTGGGCCGCACGGGACCAGTGTTGGGATGGGAGTGTAGGAGCAGTGACGGCCGCAATCCAGGTGCCCAGGACCTTGGCGGCATGGGCTTTGAAGTCAAGTAGGCCCATGCCACCATGATGATGAGGGCCAAACATGACTTCTAGCCGTACTGGTGGAGGGCGGCCTGACCAAAGCCAACCTTGTAGCAAAGCATACAGGGATCTGAAGAATCTTGGGGAGAAGGGGATGGCGTGGGCTCTGAACCAGACTTTGGATAGGAGCATAGAGTTGGCAAGAACAACCCTGCCAGTGAGGGTAGTAGGGTGGGCTCTGAGAGAGGCGATTCGCTTCGTCACGTTGTCCAGTATATGGCACTCCATTACTGCTGACACGTATCCTCCTGCCTCCAACCGCACGCCCAGATGGCGTACCGGTCCTATGGTAGGTCGTGGCACAAAGGGGAGCACCAGTGGAGCGGTGTGTTTTGAGTTAGTAAGTGTGGACTATGGCGAGCAGATGGGCTGGGTTGGGAACTACTTGCTGGGGCCCAGCAGTTCTGAAACCGACCAAGGAGGATGATTTCGGTTTTGGAGGCGTTCAGTGCCGCGTTGCTTACCCGGGAATATTCCTGGATGAGGGCTTCAAGCGCGCGTGCATCTTTGTTATTAGACACCCCCACCATGCAATCATCTGCAAATGCCATCATCTAGACTGGGGTTTAGCCTGGCACATGGACCCCAGCGAGTTGGGCATTCACATTTCGCAGTAGTGGGTCAAGGCTGAAGTTGTATAAGAGTGGGCTCAGGGGGTCCCCTTGTCGCAGGCCCCTTTGAGGATGGACTACTTCCATTAGGAAACCTGGGCCGCGCACTGCCATTGTTGCAGATTCCGTGAGCAGCATCACCCAGTTAATGAAGCAGGGAGGTAGGCGGAATTGTTAGAGGCAGGCCCTAAGGTATTCCCAGTTTACTCTATCATAGGCCTTTTGTTGGTCCAAGAATACAAGTGCCCCAGAGGCTGTGGACTGAGATACATTAGCCACAGAGTGCACATTATCCCAAATCGACCTTCTGGGGATGAAACCGAATTGTTCTGGAGAGATGGTGGCAGATGCTACAGTCCCTAAACGGTTAGCCATGATTTTTGTTAAAATTTTGGTGTCTGTGTTTGTTAGAGAAATGGGGCGCCAGTTGGCTAAGTCTAGCTTATCCCCTTTCTTGAAGAGTGTGACTGTAAAAGCCTCATGTCCTCCTGGTAGGAGGCGCATTTCCAACAGGCTTTGGTTGAGTGAGGCTAGCAGCAATGGGGATATATATTTAAAATATTTTTTGTAGAACTCATATGGAATGCCATCTTGGCCTGGGCATTTTCAGTTTGGCGCACTGCAAATAGTAGTCCATAATTCATTCGGAGTAATTAAATTCATTATTTCCACTTTTCTTTCTCGTTGCAAACACTTTTGCAACCCATTCAATTCAAGACTAAATCTAGTTTGATAATCTCATAGAGGGGATTAGTCTGCGCCCATGTCTGGGAGCAGTTGGGCAAGCAAGGCAAGAGGAGCAGGCGGAAGGCCTGCGGCCTCTAACATTCAAAAAACGCCCCAGAGAATCCAGCGGAATAGAAAAAAATCTAAAAAAACTGGCGGTCACAATTTCCCTGGAGATACTTGCGTGGCAAGCACGATGCAACCAGTACATCAACACGCCACATTCCCAGCCACTTTTGTCAGTGGAATTCAGAGTCCGTGTGTATCTAGACATCCAAAAACGGCCCTATGGGAAAAATTTTGTGAAGATGTACACAAAATTTTCCTGACTGCGGCGTATGTTGCACCTCACTCCATGTCATGTGGTTGGCTGGACCTAGGTTTTGAAAGCAAAATAGCAGCAGACGAGGCTGCAGCGGTGCGCGTAGTGGTTGACCTCCCCAAAGGGCAACGGGTCATCAAAACTAAATGCACCAGATGGACAAAATCAAACCAAATTTTCCTCACATTTGACTTTTTGCCTACTACGGTAAAACGTGACATTTTGGAGCAACACCTGAAAGATGGTCTCGCCATATATAGCGAAATACAATCTTTCGATATGCAACGTTTCATGCTGATGCCACACCTGTGCACTGGCAAAGCCATCGCAGTTCTGACCCCAACTGAGGAGATCGCAAAGGACCTAACCCAGATCCCGCACTCCACCTTTATTGACATCGCAGGGCACACCACCCATCCATTCCGGGTAACCGTGGACAGCGCGCCCCCCATTTGCACCCACTGTGACGTGTTCAGCCATAAGGCACACGCGTGCCCCATCAAAGAGGGCGTTACATTCCAAGAGCACACCTCGGCGGCCATGGCCAGCGGAGAGGCGCACTACGAACCAACCGCAAGCACCAAAAAGGCTTTCCCGTGGGGAGCACAAGGCTGCTACCTATTAGTAAAGCCCATCTCCCTGCAGGAGCAGAAGAAGGCCAAGCAGGCACGTAGGACCGTGGCCAAGGAAGCGGCCAAGGTCACCACCACCATTCCACACTCACAACGCCAGGAGGACATGGAGACCTTCGCGGCGGAAGCAACTCAGGAATCCATCACCCAATCAGATTGGGAGGCCCAAGCCGAACAGGCCACTCAATCTGAGGATCCGATGGGAGATTCGATCTCACCCAATCACTGCACCCAAGCCCCGGTTGAAACCAACTTGGGACCTATCCCAACCAAAAAAAATTTTTTGCCCAACTTTGACGGTGCACCAAACTTATCCGCACCTCAAAAAATTCGTCCGACGTCGGGAAAACAAAAAGTGAAGGCCAAAGCCAACGCGACTCTTTCCACAAAGATTAACAAAAGCCCTGATAGCATTGCTGCTAATACCCACGCTGCTGTGAAAGCCCGTGGGGACCTGGAAGAGGCTGGTGGGCCAGGGGGCCCACCCCTCACACCTAAGGTGCGATGGGGGAAACCTTCACCTTAGGGACGCTGAATATCGCCGGACTCAAGGCCTCCCCATCCCTGGTAGGAAACTGAGTTTTTTACAAAATAATTTACCCGTGGATATCCTAGCCATCCATGAAACCTACTGTCCACGAGGTTCTGAGGATGCTTGGAAAACAATGCTCCTACCATCCCTATCTTTTTGGTCGAAGCACTGTGGGGTGCTAATTCAGAAAAACAATTTTTTCAAATTTACATCTTCAGAAACATTCCTAAATGACTGAGTGCTCATTGTCACCTTCTCATGGGCCAATGTTGCACACACAATCGTCAACATTTATGCCCCAAACGGTGCACAAGAGCATCGGGAATTTTTCTCATCAGTCAAATCCCTCCCGCTACCCCCCAATTCTTTCCTAATCGGTGACATGAACTGTTGGCTAAACTCACCAATGGACCGGTGGCTGCCCTCACCCCACACCCCACAGGGTCATGTAGTACTACGCATTCTAAAAGCCACCCTTGGGTTAATGGATGTGCTGCCGCGACATGCCCCACTGCTCAAAAACATGACGCGTCCTCACATCCACAACAGCCAATTAAGGTCCATGACCCGCATTGACCTTATTCTAGCGCTGGCGAAATTCCAACCCCACATCTCCCACTTCAAAACAACGAAAATGGAATTCTCTAACCACTGACTGGTCTCAATAACATACCACTTACCTGTCACAGTTGCAAAGGCCCCACATTGGTGCAAAATCCGCCCCCAGAGCTTGCATCGCCAGGATTTTCCATGTGGGTGGAAGAGGCAACTTTGGAAAAATCGTTTGTTGCACCATTTTGTGTGGACCCCATTTCCACATGGGCAACTTTCAAAAAAGATACCATCCGCCACTATCACCATCACTCATCCAGATGCTCATGAGCCACATTGGCGGTTGTATCGCGCTGGCAGAATTGGCCCACTTGGAGTCCAACATTCCAGCCTCAGGATATAGCCCTGCATGGGGCCAGAAGTGGGCGGAGGCAGCAGCCCACCTCAACGCACTTGAAAGGCAACACAAACATCGGGTTTGTGTCCAATACAGGGCCACACGCATCACTAAGGGCGACAAGTGCACCGCATACTTCTTTAAAAAAATTTTTGCACCACGTCAGAGCGTGGCCTGCACACAGGTGCAAAGATTGGATAATTCTATCATGGACACACCAGCTGAAGTGGCAATCGAAATGCAAAGATATTACTCCGAGTTATACCGAGCTGAACCAATTCAGCTGGCCGAAATGGCGGAATTTCTCGACAGAGCTCATATCCGCACCATTTTCTGATACCCGGAAATAATGAATTTAATTACTCGAATGAATTATGGACTACCATTCGCGGTGCGCCAAACCAAAAATGCCCAGGCCCAGATGGCATTCCATATGAGTTCACAAAAAATATTTTAAATACATATCCCCATTGCTGCTAGCCTCACTCAACCAAAGCCTGCTGGAAACGTGCCTCCTACCAGGAGGACATGAGGCTTTTACAGTCACACTCTTCAAGAAAGGGGATAGGCTAGACTTAGCCAACTGGCGCCCCATTTCTCTAACAAACACAGACACCAAAATTTTAACAAAAATCATGGCTAACCGTTTAGGGACTGTAGCATCTGCCACCATCTCTCCAGAACAATTTGGTTTCATCCCCAGAAGGTCAATTTGGGATAACGTGCACTCTGTGGCTAATGTGTGTCAGTCCACAGCCTCTGGGGCACTTGTATTCTTGGACCAACAAAAGGCCTATGATAGAGTAAACTGGGAATACCTTAGGGCCTGCCTCCAACAATTCCGCCTACCTCCCCGCTTCATTAACTGGGTGATGCTGCTCACGGAATCTGCAACAATGGCTGTGCGTGGCCCAGGTTTCCTAATGGAAGTAGTCCATCCTCAAAGGGGCCTGCGACAAGGGGACCCCCTTAGCCCACTCTTATACAACTTCAGCCTTGACCCACTACTGCGAAATGTGAATGCCCAACTCACTGGGGTCCATGTGCCAGGCCAAACCCCAGTCAAGATGATGGCATTTGCAGATGATTGCGTGGTGGGGGTGTCTAATAATAAAGATGCACGCGCGCTTGAAGCCCTCATCCAGGAATATTCCCGGGTAAGCAACGTGGCACTGAACGCCTCCAAAACTGAATTCATCCTCCTTGGTTGGTTTCAGAACTTCTGGGCCCCAGCAAGTAGTTCCCAACCCAGCCCAGCTGCTCGCCCAATCCACGCCTTACTAACTCAAAACACACCGCTCCACTGGTGCTCCCCTTTGTGCCGCGACCTACCATAGGACCAGTACGCCATCTGGGCGTGTGGTTGGAGGCAGGAGGATACGCGTCAGCAGTAATGGAGGGCCATATACTGGACAACGTGACGAAGCGAATCGCCTCTCTCAGAGCCCACCCTACTACCCTCACTGGCAGGATTGTTCTTGCCAACTCTATGCTCCTATCCAAAGTCTGGTTTGGAGCCCACGCCATCCCCTTCTCCCCAAGCTTCTTCAAATCCCTGTATGCTTTGCTACAAGGTTGGCTTTGGTCAGGCCGCCCTCCACCAGTACGGCTAGAGGTCATGTTTGGCCCTCATCATCATGGTGGCATGGGCCTACTTGACTTCAAAGCCCATGCCGCCAAGATCCTAGGCATCTGGATTGCGGCCGTCACTGCTCCTACACTCCCATCCCAACACTGGTCCCGCGTGGCCCACTCCAACTTCTCCTGAGCCTTGGGCCTCAACAATCCATCAAACCCCCACTCCCTGATGAAATACCTCGCATCACACACATCAGCCACAGGTCCTCATGGGACCAAAACCCACTACAAACGAATCTTACTCTCCATGCGAAGCGCAGAGTGGAGAATTCGTATTTGTGGACATACAATCCGATAGAGGCCGCCCCTCTCCTCAGTTCACACAAGAGGTACAGGGGCTACCCATCCATATGGCGTGATCCCCATTCGACCCCAAGTCCTATCCAGGGTGGACTACCTGGATATGATGGACATCCCTTATTCCACTGAGACCCAAAAGACTATCTGGAAATATGCACACCATCCTCTGTTGCAGCCTCAAGTCCGCTCCCATGTGTGGCGCTGCCTGAGGCGGGTGTATCGTACAGCTGAGCGCTTTAATGCTTTACACTCATCCTGTGTCGTGTGTGGCCAGTATGGAACGCTGTTTCACCGCCTGGAGAAGTGCCCCACTTCTAAAGTAATATGGCGCGAAGTCCAACGTCTGCTAGGCCAGGATCAAACACATCCCTTCAGTCTGTCAAGAGATATGTTTGCTTCATCAATGGCCTCCCCCTTCCACCCTCCCTCCGTGCTCTGGTGGTTGCAATCGCCATGTGGACTATCCACACGATTATCTTACATGCCATCGCCGTTCCATCCCCACCCTCCCTGAAGCTGTCCACAGATTCCGGTCTCATTTGGTGGATCACTTTCAAGCGTGGATGTTTGGATATCTCCCACCATGTCGCTGGCAGCTGGTCTCCTCCTGGTTCCCTGTCTGGTTCATCAAATCAGACCCCTTCCTCCACACGTGCTCAATAGTGGCTACGCCCCCTACACACGTTCCCTCCCCCTTCCCATAAGTGGCGTTCCCGCTGGCAACAAGAGATAGCATCACTTCTCTGGGGTGCCTCACCTGGTACTGAGTTTTTTCTCATCTGAGTCTTATTCGGAAGTGTCCGTCCCATGGTCAGCCTTCCCCACAATAAATTTAAAATTTAAATTCATTATTTCCGGGTATTGGAAAATGGTGCTGATATGAGCTCTGTTGAGAAATTCCGCCATTTCGGCCAGCTGAATTGGTTCGGCTCGGTATAACTTGGAGTAATAACATTGCATTTTGATTGCCACTTTGGCCAGTGTGTCCACAATAGAATTATCCGATCTTCGCACCTGTGTGCAGGCCACGCTCTGGCATGGTGCAAAAAAATTTTTGAAGAAGTATGCGGTGCACTTGTCACCTTTAGTGATGTGTGTGGCCCTGTATTGGACACAAACCTGATGTTTGTGTTGCCTTTCAGGTGCGTTGAGGTGGGATGCTGCCTCCACCAACTTCTGGCCCTATGCAGGGCTATATCCTGAGGCTGAATGTTGGACTCCAAGTGGGCCAATTCCGCCAGTGCACCCAATATAACCGCCGATGTGGCTCGTGAGCGTCTAGATGAGAGATGGCAATAGTGGCGGATGGTGTCTTCTTTGAAAGTTGCCCATGTGGAAATGGGGTCCGCGCAAAATGGTGCAACAAACGATTTTGCCAAAGTTGCCTCTTCCACCTACATGGAAAATCCTGGTGACGCAAGCTCTGGGGGGCGGATTTTGCACCAATGTGGGGCCTTTGCAACTGTGATGGGTAAGTGGTATGTTATCGAGACCAGTTGGTGGTCGGAGAATTCCATTTTCGTTGTTTTGAAGTGGGAGATGTGGGGTTGGAATTTTGCCGGTGCTAGAATAAGGTCAATGCGGGTCATGGACCTTAATTGGCCGTTGTGGATGTGGGGACACGTCATGTTTTCGAGCAGTGGGGCATGTCACGGCAGCGCATCCATTAACCCTAGGGTGGCTTTTAGAACGCGTAGTTCTATGTGACCCTGTGGGGCATGGGGTGAGGGCAGCCACCAGTCCGTTGGTGAGGTTAGCTAACAGTTCATGTCGCCAATTAGGAAAGAATCGGGGTAGCGGGAGGGATTTGACCAACGAGAAAAATTCCTGACGCTCTTGTGCACCGTTTGGGGCGTAAATGTTGACGATTGTGTGTGCAACATTGGCCCTTGAGAAGGTGACAATGAGCACTCAGTCATTTAGGAATGTTTCTGAAGATGTAAATTTGAAAAAATTGTTTTTCTGAATTAGCACCCCACAGTGCTTCGACCAAAAGGATAGGGATGGTAGGAGCATTGTTTTCCAAGCTTCCTCAGAACCTCGTGGACAGTGGGTTTCCTGGATGGCCAGGATATCCACGGGTAAATTATTTTGTAAAAAACTCAGTTTCCTAGCCCAGGACGGGGAGGCCTTGAGTCTGGCGATATTCAGCGTCCCTAGAGTGAAGGTTTCCCCTTCACACACCTTAGGTGTGAGGGGTGGGCCCCCTGGCCCACCAGCCTCTTCCAGGTCCCCATGGGCTTTCACAGCAGCGCGGGTATTAGCAGCAACACTATTGGGGTTTTTGTTAATTTTTGCGGAAAGAGTCGCATTGGCTTTGGCCTTCACTTTTTGTTTTCCTGACGTCGGACAAATTTTTTGCGGTGCAAATAAGTTCGGTGCACCGTCAAGTGGGGCAAAAAAAATTTTTTGGTTGGGATAGGTCCCAAGTCAGTTTCAACTGGGGCTTGGGTGCAGCGATTGGGTGAGATTGAATCTCCCATTGGATCTTCAGATTAAGTGGCCCATTCAGCTTGGGCCTCCCAGTCTGATTGGGTGATGGATTTCTGAGTTGCTTCCGCCGCGAAGGTCTCCATGTCCTGGCGTTGTGAGTGTGGGATGGTGGTGGTGACCTTGGCCGCTTCCTTGGCTGCGGTCCTATGGGCCTGCTTGGCCTTCTTCCGCTCCTGCAGGGAGATGGGCTTTACCAATAGGTAGCAGCCTTGTGCTCCCCACGGGAAAGCCTCTTTGGTGCTTGCAGTTGGTTCGTAGTGCGCCTCTCCGCTGGCCATGGCCGCCGAGGGGTGCTCTTGGAATGTAACGCCCTCTTTGATGGGATCTGCGTGTGCCTTATGGCCGAATGCGTCACAGTGGGTGCAAATGGGGGGCGCGCTGTCCACGGTTACCCAGAATGGGTGGGTGGTGTGCCCTGCGATGTCAATAAAGGTGGAGTGCGGGTTCTGGGTTAGGTCCTTTGCGATCTCCTCAGTTGGGGTCAGAACTGTGATGGCTTTGCTGGTGCACAGGTGTGGCATCAGCGTGAAACGATGCATTTTAAAAGATTGTATTTCACCATATATGGCGAGACCATCTTTCAGGTGTTGCTCCAAAACGTCACATTTTACTGTAGTAAGCAAAAAGTCAAACGTGAGGAAAATTTGGTTTGATTTTGTCCATCTGGTACATTTAGTTTCGATGACCCGTTGCCCTTCAGGGGAGGTTGACCACTACGCGCACCGCTGCAGCCTCATCTGCTGCTATTTTGCTTTTGAAACCTAGGTCCAGCCAACCGCGCGATATGGAGTGAGGTGCAACATACACCGCGGTCAGGAAAATTTTGTGTACATCTTCACAAAATTTTTCCCATAGGGGCTGTTTTTTGAATGTCCAGATACACACAGACTCTGAATTCCACCGACAAAAGTGGCTGGGAATGTGGCGTGTTGATGTACTGGTTGCATCGTGCTTGCCACATGAGTATCTCCGGGGAAATTGTGACCGCCAGTTTTTTTAGATTTTTTTCTATTCCACCGGATTCTCCGGGGCATTTTCGAATGTTAGAGGCCGTGGGCCTTCCGCCTGCTCCTCTTGCCTTGCTTGCCCAACTGCTCCCAGACATGGGCGCAGACTAATCCCCTCTATAAGATTATTAAACTAGATTTAGTCTTGAATTGAATGGGTTGCAAAAGTGTTTGCAATGAGAAAGAAAAGTCCACATAATAAAGGGTTGGAATCGCGAAATTATCACTAGAATTTGTTGAAAATGTGATGAGGCATGCCATAATTGCTGATCTATTTTTATTTAAGTAAACTTCTATAAATGCTTCTAAATTAAAACGCTCTACTTTCAGAAGTCTGGAATCTTATTTGTAAAGGAATTATAAAAGATGAATTTTTTGAAAAATATTGAAAGGGAGGGGTGAATTCGGCAAATAGAGAATTAAAATCCTTAGTAAAGACATAAAATTATACTACAAGCTTAGAAAATAGCTAAAATCAGGAAATTGGGCCTTTTTTATTGGTTGAGATTTGGGAAAATTGGCGCAGGTATGGAAGAACTTTACCTAATTTCAAATCTCCATTTTTATGTGCAAATGAGGGATTTCTATAACTAAATCCCAAACATATCAAAATATAAGTATCTAGGAAGGTTGGGAATGAAAGATATCTTTTGGTAAGTAAGAGGGTAGCAGGCACTACCTGACTCATTGCTTTTGGACGCAACCTAACCTTACCTTCCTTTTTTCCTGACTTCTGACAAGGTGGGCTACCAAAGCTCCATCTTTGCAGAGTAGACTCTCATATGATGGGCTAAGAGAGGGAGCAACATTGCTCTGTTATGGAGGGGCTAAGGAATACTTTACCCTATCATGAAAACAGGTAGGAAAGGGCTGGTGTCTGTGCAAGATGTGGACCTTGTGAGACAGGAAGAGTTGGTACAACATGAGGAAAGGAGGGAAAGCAGAGGTTAAATAGTAATAAATCAGATTTTGGAGATCTGAAGATATCAATTATGATCATTTCATAAAAAATATAGTTGTTTAGAAAGTCATTCAAGGATCATCTTACACCTGGAGCAGATTTTTACACGGTTAAAAGTTAACAACTCTAATCCTAGGTGAAGCAAGTGCGACACTGAAGAGATAGTTGATTTTTTGGGCCATGGAGTGAATTTAAGAGGAATCAAGATCCTGCAAAGAAAGGTTGAGGATGTGGATATAAAGATTTCCCACAAGTGCATGAGAGACATTCAAGAGTTCTAGCATGATGGGCTAATACTACTGATTTATGCCAAATTTTGCAGAAAACACCAAGCCACTTATGCTGTTAGGACGCAGATGAGCCATGAAAAAAACTGTGCTGCAGGCATGAGAGTCTCAACTCTCATGGCAGCAGCTCCAGGCTACAAGGCGACACCTGCCCTTCTTTACTAGTATTTGGCAGGTAAAAGAGGGTTTTGGGAATTCATCCTGGTAAAAGAGGGTGGGTTTTGTGAGCCTTTGCAACGGGGCTATAGTGATGACTTGGCCAGAAGTCACCATAAAAACCTTCTCTTTATGAAGTTTGTCAGTGCTATCTTTTCAAAGTCAAAATTTCTAACATCAGCAACTTTTAGCTTTACCTTTAGTATAACAAAATAGTAGAGTTTTAAGGAAGAATAATTGTAGGTAATTTTAATAAACAAGAGTAATGATTAACACACTACCATTAGCAGGGTAGTGATCTTTAAGGTTGGACTGGGGAGGAGAATTTACCATGCTGAACCTTGGTATCTGATGCCATTTTTTAATTGGTAGTAATGTAAATTATTATTTTTAATTAATTGCATAAAATTGCAATATTGACCGAGTTTTTGAATCATTTTTGTGCTGTTTTGGTGAGCACTAAGTTTCCATACTCACTTTGTTAATTCTGGGATTTGGTGACAAGTTTAATTCTCATTTCTGACATTTTTTCTTTAAATTTTTCCCAATTTTGGCTTATTATCAAAATTTTTTTCCCTGAGTTGCCCCTGGTGTCAATTTTTTGCCAAATTAAGGGTTTTTAATTGATCTGGTGGCTTTAGATGAGAGGTGGGAATCTTGGTGTATGATTTCCTAAAATTTACTAAGTCTGTACGGTGTTTTCTGATTTTCTAGTATAAAGCTCTGAAGATTTAGAATTATGGTGGGTGTGGGCTTAAAATGAGGTAGGGAATGGCAAATGGCAAGCAAGTAGGAGCGGCAGACACTCATCTTTCATCTATGGTATGCCCTAGGTCAGAGGTTTGGGAGAGATGTAGGGTCTTGGGGTAGTCCCTTTTACATAAAGAGTGCATGCCCATGTCCAACTTAATTGCAGGAGCCGCTGGCCTTGCATTACCCGTTCCTAGTGAGATAGAGTCTACTCCCCCTCAAGGGAATTGTCCAGGACGTAATTTTTGTGTGGTATGGGTAGCTTGATGGATGTAACGATGGAGTTCTTTGTTCTAGGAAGATGATGGCACCGTAGGGTTGGTTTGTGGATCTTAGTCACCAACATCTGACAGTTTGTACAATTCTTATAAGAAACCCAACTATCTTAAAATTTATTTGAGGTAAGCCAACCATGGGATGGACCTTACCAATACAAATAACAACCAAAAACACAAACCAAACGCCCTAAATGAGTGGCGAGACACCAAAAACAAAAAGGAAAATAAGCTACCAGGTGTAGCAGTTGTGAACCGCTTATCCCACCATGGCGGAGGGGGAGGGGGAGGGGGGATCAGGCACATTATTGATTTCATCTTCATGAATGAAGAGGCGGATCAAAGTTGAGAGCAAAGGGGTTGGGGCATCCACAGGATGTAGGTTAAGGAAAAATAGAAAATTGTTAATTTCTTTGATAACAATCTGGGCCTGGAGAATAGCCTCCAGGAATTTGGCAACATGGTGTTAAGCTTGTATGCATTCATCAGGAAGCTGGGAAACTTTTTTGATGTTGGCTCTGGTGATGTGTGTGGTGGGGGAAAATTCTGCCAGTGCAACAACTTGCTTGATAGCAGAGGTGGCAGTTTCCCTTAATCGTTCAATTTCCACTTTTGCAACCTCAGGGAAATTGGCGGGGTAAGTGATTAAATGTAGCCCTTCATTAAATTCAGTGACAGATAGTGGCACGGCTTCACGGAGATGATGGCTATTAGAGAGGCCACTATAGCCTCAGCAAGTTGATGGCCACTCAATAATGGGGTAGCGGTGGGTTTGGGGACATAGGTCTTGGGGAGGAAATGGGGCATCAAAATCTGAAGGTAGATATGGTTCCAAATTAATTGGAAGTTGGGAGGTGAAACAATAACCCAGGTTCATCTAATTCATCCAATAGGTACCAGGGATTTTGGTTGAGCATAATTGATTTGGAGGGATGTGGTTTTTGTTGGGTAAGATTTGTGGCGTGAAATTGGTTGGATTGAATTTGGGTCAAAACTGCTCCTAATTGGGTGTATTGTTAGAAATTAAGACAGCTTGGGCTTTGTTTTCATAGGTTTTGTTAATTTTTGAGCCTTTAGCTGGAGGGGGTGGGGGCAGCCAAAATCTCCACTCAAACTCTGTTTGTGTGGCCTCATGTGTGGGCTTGGCGGATTCCGCTTGTGTTGAATTGTAGCTACAGTTTTTTTGGAATGATCCAACTCATGGCAGAGGGGGCAAACGGTGCAGCTATTGTCAATACGAGCCCAAAAGAAGTGATCTGGTGCTGATGGGATATGGGCACGTGGTGGGATGTTCTGGGCTATGGTTGGCTGGTGGGGGGTACTGGTGGCCATTGCCCATGGTGCTGCTAACCTCTCAGCTCCGCTCAGGACCAGGAAGTGGAGGACGGAGTTTGTACCATATTTGGACAGCCCCATCATCAATTCTTCATAGAGTGTTTGAGGGGGAAGGTGCAATGGAAGGTTTGCAAAGATCACCCCCATTGTGGTGTCACTGGGGAGGCGTGTACAGGTTGTGGTAATAGGTGTGTTTTTATATATTAAGGGCGTAGTTGCTGCAGCATCTGCGTCCTCTTCAGTGGGAAATCCAATATAAAAATAGCTTTTACAAGGGTGGAAATCAATAAATCCCGCTGGTGAAAACGTGGACGTTGCCAGCTCAATTATCACTTTGTCAGAATATGGGTAGAGATGTCCATAATCAACTTGGAGGCAAAAGCAAATATTGGATCAGGGTAGGGCAAGTGGGTGGGGGTGGGTTGTGTGGACTCGTGCTAAGTGTAATAATAAGTCCCTTGGAGGGACTTATTGCCCAATGCATTAGGTGGACTGGATGAGCCAGTTCACACGTGTTTGCCTGTTGGGTGGAAAACGCTAGCAGGTGGAGCGCCGCTGCCCCACGCTGGGGCAGCAGGTGGCGGATCCTTTGACATAAATGGAAAACTGATATGGTGTAGGGGACGATGAAAATTTAATGGATGCTTCTAATAAATTTGCTCAAAAGTGATGTCGAGTGGAAAGAAAAGTGGAGCCCAACTATCTTAATAAGATAGAAATTCTTTCCATTATATTAAGTATTGGAAACTATATTTAACCTCCCAGGATTTCAAGGTCTACTCTACTAAAATTATGGTGCCCTCCACTAGTAATAGGTTCTTCATTAGGCTTTGGTACTTTAAAGTGGATATGGAGAAAGCGTCATAGGAGTCGTTGATCTTCCAGTGTGTAGGTAATTTTACCTGGAAAGATCCTTTGTTAAAACTTAGCTGATAGAAAATGGTCTGGATCATTTACAAGCCAACTTATGACGTTAGTCCTGAAGGTGAAGATTCTTAGTGTTCACATTTCCAAGTCACTTACATTATAGTTAAGGGCATCACGGCATCTCTTATTAACAAACCTTTTAGCATTGTTAGTTGATTTAGTAAATAGCTTCTGGACTTAATGGTGCACTTACCTGTTATGTGACATAAACTTGTCTGTTGATGGGATGTTACTACAGATCTGGGGCTCAGTAGTGAAGGCCAGTTGTAACCCAAGTTAACATACATTAATGATACACCTATTGCGGAGTGAATAAAGCTATAAGAAAACTGGGCCAATGGAAGGTCCAATGCCCAGGTATGTTAGGAAGCTGTAGCATAACAGTGGAGGTACTGTTCCAACAATTAATTTGTTAATTCAGTTTGGCCATCGGATTAGGGGTGGTATACTGATGATCTACATGGTTTGATCTTCAGTATGTTGCACAAAGCCTCCCAAAGTTTCAAGTTAACTTAAGCCCTATGTTGCTAATCACCTCCTGTGGTACTCCAAAATGGAGAATAAATGTGATACAAACAGTCGTGACATGACTTCAGCAGTTGTTGTCAAACATGGGACAAATATGTCATATATAGTGAAACAATCTACTACCACCATGATCATGTCATAGCCCCAAGATACTGGTAAACTCACAATGAAGTCTACCAAGAGAGAGGTCCAAGAGCCCAAAGCTTGTTGTGTGGGTTGAAGGAGACCATTAAGACCAGTCCTATCTAGCTTAAACATGCACAGGTCAGTCAACCCTTAACCCAAGCTGGAACATATTTTGCAAGTCCATTCCAGTCATACACACGTTTAATCAAATTTGATGCACTATCTTAAGCCTGGATGCCCTATAGTGGGAGGATTGTGATGTTTACTTATGACATGGGAACGCAGGCCAGATGAAACTCATACCCTACAGTGAAAATATATTACTCTATCCTTTTGGGAGTATAAACCAGATGAGGCCTTTCCAGCGCCAATATTTGTCAAAGGTCGAGGCCTTCAAGATAAGTAAACTGGGATGCCAAAACTATACCCATGATAGAACCTTCGCTAACATGGGGCTAACAGGGGGGTTCTGGAACTGGAAAGAAAGAGGTAACTTTAACTACTAGCTCAGAAGAGGTAAAAAACACAGGGGGATTCGAAAACATAAGATTTGGACTTAAATTTGATTTTGAATTTGGAGAGGATGAAGCAACCATGGCAATATCTGAAGGTTGGGATGCTATGACCCACTTAAGGGGGATCACTGTGACTAACTCTGAATTGTTACTAAGGTCAGAACCCATACATGATCAATGACTCAGAATATCTGGCAAGATATATGTAGAACCTATGACAAATTCATACTTGAATTTAAACTGAGAGGTTGTGTTGAGTTCTTGTTTGTCTGTACACCAGTTTCTGGGGTTTACAATAGTTAGACAGTGACATATGATCAGTTCTCGCAACCACATTATGTTTAGCACCCTGTAAGAGGTACCTCCAGTTAATTAATGACCAAGGGACGTCAGACAACTCTTTATCATATATGGCCCATGCACGCTGCATAACAGTAAGTTCCTAGAGAAATAGAACACTGGATGTTCCCTCCCCTCAGTTTCTGTAAAATAACGCCATCCACTGTGGTTTCAGAGGCATCATAAGCCACAATAAAGGTCTTAGTCACATCTGCATGGCGAAGAACAGGGGCGATGGTAAAAGCATCTTAAATTTATTTAGATGCCTGTTGACATACTAAGGTCCAAACAAAAGGGGTATTTTTACAGTGAGAGGGTGAAGGGGCGAGGCCAATTCAAAAATAATTGGTGAAAATTTCTTATTTAAAGTAACTGATTGTAATAAGCTGCGTAGTTGCTTCTGCATCAATGGGGTGGGCCATGATAGAATGTATTCTAACTTGGAAGGCGCAATAGCATGACCATCTTTTAGTATTATGTTCCCTGGGAATTGCACTCCATTTTTTAAAATTTACACTTGGATGGCTTTACAACATGTCCACATTTTGCAGTGTTTTCACCACATCTACCAGACCCTTACCATGTTTTTCAGCGTTAGGTTGGTGTATTAAAGTATCATCAATGTAGGCAAATGTACAAAAACCTGAGTTCACCCAAGTGCCATCAATGCAGCATTGAAAGATAGCTAAAGCTTTTTGGATCCCCGAGGCATAAACTTGAAATAGTACATCCCATACCTGATAAATATTGATGTCGTCCACTCCTGGCCAGGCTTGATCCGCACTTTCTGAAAAGAATTCACCAAATTAAGTTTGGAGAATACCTTAGATTATGAGACCGCCTTTGCAATTGTGGCTTCCAGGGGAAGGGGATATGAATAAGAAATTGTCACATTATTCAAGTGTATATAATCCAACTTGGCTTTAATGTGCCATCTGCTTCTGTTCAAAAACAACAGGAGAAAACACAGGAGTGGGTTATTTGATCATCCACCCCTTCCTCTCCATGTCATTAATCTAGATTTATAATTTAAGGTCTTCCTCATCCATGCAGAGATAAAGGACAGTTAATTTTGATGAGGTCAACAGATAATTGGAAACCCAGATCAAATTATGAGCGACTTGGAAACTTTATTAGCAACTTCTACATCAAAAACTGACTTTCATGGCGTGAGAATAAGAGGTAGAGTAGGCATCTCAGAAAATATATCAGTAGAAGAGTATATAACTGTTGCTGCCACAGCTTTCCCTGTTGCCAATGTGAGGAGTTGAAAAATTTCCCCCAAATACACACAAGAGGTGAGTACTAGCATATTACGCTTCAAGTCAATAATTAATGACTGGCGGCACCACACCCTACCTCCAAATCATTGGGTAAAGTAATTCAGGTATAGCTGAATAGTTGGTCACAAATTTACTTTCATGAGCCATAGAATGCATGGTTTACGCAGTAGAAATTTGATCATGAAATCTTAGAGTCTCTTTAACAGGTGCATCTGGGTTAATTTTAAGATCCAATAATTTGTACAACCTTTAGATCAGTGAAATTTTCTGTGGCTTCAGTATCTAATAGGGCATTTACTGTTATTTTGCGCTTCCCTACCATAATAATGGAAATAAAAAATAAGCGCGGTCAAAACTTATTAGCCCACTGAGGGAACAGAAGGTGACAGCTGATTTGTTTGAGTTTGAGTGCTTCTGCACCTTGGTGAATCTGTTTATGAATTAGGTGGGCATAGCAGCAGCACGCGCATATGACAAAGAACAGATTCTGTGTCATCAATGTCTTATATGGGCCATGCACCAGAAAAATCTTCATACAGTGGATTAACCCGGCGGTGTTCTTCAACCTTAACAACTAATGAAAGCTGATAGGTATTAAGGCATGAGCTGCGCGATTTATACGTATTGAAACTATACTCAAATGGTCACATGAGATATCTCTGCAAGGAACTGAGTTATCTTTACAAGAAGGCTCTTTGTGCAATAAAATTGCTCCCTCAGCTCTAGAGGAGAGTTTATATTGTGATTTGAACAGTAACAAAATTCTTCAATTTGAGCATCTAATCTCATAATTATGTACTTTAACTCACAAACTTAATTTTTGGGTTAGTTGTTAGGACGGGGGTGAGCCAAGAAAAAACTGGTCTGGGGAATGAGAGTCTCATCTCTTCTGGAAGCAGCTTCAGGCTACTAGGCGATACCTGGCCTTCCTTTACTTTTCATGGTGGGTAAATAGGGTTTGGGCATTCAGGTTGAGTAAAAGAGTGTTTGGGGGTTTTAAACATTTTAAAAGTTGCTATGTTTGAAGACTTAGCCATAAGTCATCACCATAACCTTCTCTCTATGAAATTAATTGGTGAATTTTTTAAAGTTAAAATTCCTAACATCTTTGTCTTTTATTTTTCTATTTTAGTATAACAAACTAGTATAGTTTGAAAGAATAGATAGCTAAAGATAGCTCTACTAATTAAAAGTAATGTCTCACAGGTGCAAAGATCAGATAATTCTATTGTGGACACACCAGCTGAAGTGGCAATCAAAACGCAAGGATATTACTCCGAGTTATACCGAGCCAAACCAATTCAGCTGGCTGAAATGGCAGAATTTCTCGACCGAGCTCATATCTGCACCGTTTTCCAATACCCAGAAATAATGAATTTAATTACTCCGAACGAATTATGGACTACCATTCGCGGTGCGCCAAACTGAAAATGCCCAGGCCCAGATGGCATTCCATATGAGTTCTACAAAAAATATTTTAAATATATATCGCTATTGCTGCTAGCCTCACTCAACCAAAGCCTGTTGGAAATGCGCCTCCTACCAGGAGGACATGAGGCCTTTACGGTCACACTCTTCAAGAAAGGGGATAGGCTAGACTTAGCCAACTGGCGCCCCATTTCTCTAACAAACACAGACACCAAAATTTTAACCAAAATCATGGCTAACCGTTTAGGGACTGTAGCATCTGCCACCATCTCCTCAGAATAATTTGGTTTTATCCCCAGAAGGTTGATTTGGGATAATGTGCACTCTGTGGCTAATGTGTGTCAGTCCACAGCCTCTGGGGCACTTGTATTCTTGGACCAACAAAAGGCCTATGATAGAGTAAACTGGGAATACCTTAGGGCCTGCCTCCAACAATTCCGCCTACCTCCCCGCTTCATTAACTGGGTGATGCTGCTCACGGAATCTGCAACAATGGCAGTGCGCGGCCCAGGTTTCCTAATGGAAGTAGTCCGTCCTCAAAGGGCCTGCGACAAGGGGACCCCCTTAGCCCACTCTTATACAACTTCAGCCTTGACCCACTACTGCGAAATGTGAATGCCCAACTCACTGGGGTCCATGTGCCAGGCCAAACCCCAGTCAAGATGATGGCATTTGCAGATGATTGCGTGGTGGGGGTGTCTAATAACAAAGATGCATGCGCGCTTGAAGCCCTCATCCAGGAATATTCCCGGGTAAGCAACGTGGCACTGAACGCCTCCAAAACTGAAATCATCCTCCTTGGTCAGTTTCAGAACTGCTGGGCCCCAGCAAGTAGTTCTTAACCCGGCCCATCTGCTCGCCCACGTCCACGACTTACTAACTCAAAACACACCGCTCCACTGGTGCTCCCCTTTGTGCCACGACCTACCATAGGATCGGTACGCCATCTGGGCGTGTGGTTAGAGCAGGTGGATACGCGTCAGCAGTAATGGAGTGCCATATACTGGACAACGTGACGAAGCGAATCGCCTCTCTCAGAGCCCACCCTACTACCCTCACTGGCAGGGTTGTTCTTGCCAACTCTATGCTCCTATCCAAAGTCTGGTTCGGAGCCCACGCCATCCCCTTCTCCCCAAGCTTCTTCAAATCCCTGTATGCTTTGCTACAAAGTTGGCTTTGCTTCAAGGTTGGCTTTGGTCAGGCCACCCTCCACCAGTATGGCTAGAGGTCATGTTTGGCCCTCATCATCATGGTGGCATGGGCCTACTTGACTTCAAAGCCCATGCCGCCAAGATCCTGGGCACCTGGATTGCGGCCGTCACTGCTCCTACACTCCCATCCCAACACTGGTCCCGTGCGGCCCACTCCAACTTCTCCTGAGCCTTGGGCCTCAACAATCCATCAAACCCCCACTCCCTGATGAAATACCTCGCATCACACACATCAGCCACAGGTCCTCATGGGACCAAAACCCACTACAAACGAATCTTACTCTCCATGCGAAGCGCAGAGTGGAGAATTCGTATTAGTGGACATACAACCCAAAGAGGCCGCCCCTCTCCTCAGTTCACACAAGAGGTACAGGGGCTACCCATCCATGATGGTGTGATCCCCATTCGACCCCAAGTCCTATCCAGGGTGGACTACCTGGACATGATGGACATCCCTTATTCCACTGAGACCCAAAAGACTATCTGGAAATACGCACACCATCCTCTGTTGCAGCCACAAGTCCGCTCCCATGTGTGGCGCTGCCTGAGTCGGGTGTATCATATAGCTGAGCGCTCTAATGCTTTACACTCATCCTGTTTTGTGTGTGGCCAGTATGGAACGCTTTTTCACCGCCTGGAGAAGTGCCCCACCTCTAAAGTAATATGGCGTGAAGTCCAACGTATGCTAGGCCAGGATCAAACACATCCCTTCAGTCTGTAAAGAGATATGTTTACTTCATCAATGGCCTCCCCCCTCCCACCCTCCCTCCGTGCTCTGGTGGTTGCAATCGCCATGTGAACCATCCACACGATTATCTTGGATGCCATCGCTGGATCCATCCCCACCCTCCCTGAAGCTGTCCACAGATTCTGGTCTCATTTGGTGGATCACTTTCAAGCGTGGATGTTTGGATATCTCCCACCGCGTCGCTGACAGCTGGTCTCCTCCTGGTTCCCAGTCTGGTTCATCAAATCAGACCCCTTCCTCCACACGTGCTCAATAGTGGCTTCGTCCCCTACACACGTTCCCTCCCCCTTCCCATAAGTGGCGTTCCCGCTGGCAACAAGAGATAGCATCGCTTCTCTGGGGTGCCTCCCCTGGTACTAAGTTTTGTCTCATCTGAGTCATATTCAGAAGTGTCCATCCCATGGTCGGCCTTCCCCACAATAAATTTAAATTAAAAGTAATGTCTCCAACACCTTACCATCAGCAGGGTGGTGTTTTATAAGATTGGTCTGAGTAGAAATTACTCAGGATGAAACTCAGTATCTGATGCTGATTCTTTTTTAATTTTGAATAATGTAAATTAATGGTTATAAATCCTGCAATCGCACCAATGGCTGAAATTCCCAAGCCACTATCAGGCTGTTTTGGTAAGCCCTGAGAGTCCAAATTAATTTGCCAATTTTTAGTACTTGCTGACAAGCTTATCTACCAATTATGACCTTTTCCCTTTGCTTTTTACCCAGTTTTGGCTTGTTATCAAAGATACTTTCACCTGAGGTTTCCCCAGGCTCCAATTTTACCAAAATAAGGGCTTTTAATTGAGCTGGTGGCTTGAGATGAACGGTGGGAACCTTAGTGTATGATTTTCTAAAATTTTCTAGGTCTGTACAGAGTTTATAATCTTACCAATGTAAAATTTCTGCAGATTCAGAAATTATGGTGGGATTTTGCTTATTATGGGTTAAGGAATGGCACAAGGCTGACAGGGATTAGCGAAAGCCACCCATATCTCATTTAGGGTAAGCCTCAGGTCAGAGATTTGGGTGAGAGGCTCTGTCTTTAGTTTTAGAGTCTTTTTTGACATAAAAGGGTAAATGCCCCTGTATAACTTAATGACATGAGCCGCTGGCCTTACACATGCACCTACTCAACAAAGGAGTTTTATTAAAGTTGGGAACAATAACAATAAGATGCTTTCAACTAGCCTAAGCAGAAGCTAATGGAAGCCCTGATACTGATATACCCAGTTTGTGAAGAATGTCTACGTTTATACTGGTGCCAACGATGTGGTTATGTACCCATTTTAGAACAATTGAGAAAAATTAGTTAGTAGTATACCTAAATGAGTTCTAATCAAAGACTTTCATCAGAGCAGAATGCAACTACACAGGTACATAGCATAGGTTCCTAGGGGTGATCAAAGCAATACGCCTTTTCTGACTCTACATTTACAGCATACACTTAAGATTACTATATACTGTGCCTTTATAAGATTGTATACAAACATGAAGAATCCATAAGTAATACTAGCAAGATTATCTTCTCAGCTGCAAGGCTACAATTTACTATCTTCACCAATCAGTAGAGAAGCACCTGGATGCATATTGCTTATTTAAATTGCATGTTTTCCACTTGCAAGCCCTTATGAGTGATATGATCTATAAGATTATATGGAACCTAGAGTAGTTTTGAAATAAAGAAGATGATGCAGTTAAGAAAATACTGTAAGGATGTTACAGAGCAACGAGATTCTGAAATGGACATCTAAAGTAACATTTTATAGAAGAATTGGAAAATTATTTGAATCCAAGCAAAAAATGTTGCCAATGATGGATAAGCATATTTAGTAGGCCACAGACAGCTTCAGAAGACATACCAGCTTCTCAGGGAGAGATATTGATGGGATTCCGTATTAGACAATATCATTCAAGCACTGAATTTCTGCATTAAATGTTCCTCAATACAAGATTCTCATGATGAGTTTTTAATTTCAGCCTGTCCCTTTATGTGCTCCCTTTCACAATGTTTCCATTGATGTTTTTGAACCATTCATGATTCATCAAGTAAAAATCAGTTTATTGTTGTATCAATAGATCACTTCACCAAGTGGACAGAAGCAATTGTAGTCAATTCATTTACCACAATAATTAACGAAAATTTCTTATCCAATAGGTCATTACATGCAACGGATGCCCTCAGATATGCCTTTCCAACTGGTGACAGAACCTTATTTCAGATGTTGTGAGACACCCAATGAACTTAGTTAAACAATAGTTCATCACGCTATACACACCACTTATCAATGAAGCATGTTTTTGAGATTCTGGTATGACTGGACAATAAGCCATGAAGAGCTATGGAGGAATGGTGAGAATCCGCTGACTATGATGTTTATTTATGAGTATCTGAGCACCTTGAGACGATGCAATATTGGGATATAACAATTTATTTGGGTCACCTACAAATAGGTCAATAAGGTGATGTTGACTTTCAATGAATATAATTTAGATTGCGCACAAACTAAGATGATAAAGAATTGAAGAATACCATCCTAAAACCAATGAGAATTGGCAGAATAGAATAGTCTAAGCTAAGAGAACGGTATTGTCCCAGTTGCTGATATATAAGCAAGATGGAGTATTAAAATATATAGTTGTTAATAGTTTAGTGAGAGCGGAACAGTGAGTAACCGCTATATTTATTAAATAAATAAAAGTGTTGCCAGGGAAATTTCTCCTAATTTGTTACATTTTTAATTGTGTTTGGAGGACCAATGATCCACATTTTGTATGTCCAATGTTCAGTGGGCTTGACATGTGCGGCCTTATGGCGTATACTAACGGTATCACCCAAATTTATAACATATGTAAAGAGTCAATGAAACTTTTGCTTTAATCTTAAAGAATATTGCGGTCAACCATGGATCCAAATGGAGCATCTTGTTGCCATCATCTTTGTATACTTAGTAATTAGCTACCACAGGACAAATGACATGTTTCCATCAAAGAGATATATGGAAGAGAAGTGCATAGTTGGGCTCGTTAGTTCTAGAGATGTGTGTGGATAAGAAGAATCTATTTTCTGGAAGATATTAGGAATAGTTAGTGGAGTAGTTAGTCAAGATTTAGCTGAATGTCAACAGCAATATTTATGAAGTCACAGTTAAAGATTTGAGACAATGAGCAAGCCAAAATCCCTAATTCTGAAAGAGCCTGGATAAGTCAACTCCTGAAAAAATGCGTGTAAAATCTGTCCATGAAGGCACTAATACAAGTTTTGATAAGGACGCATCACATGCGTGAGAATCAATGGAGATGCCTTCAGAAATTTCATTCACACTTCCAAAACCTTGGGAGGTGCACCCCTCACACAATTACAGTCATTAGTACAACACAGAACAATGAGGGCGCTGATTAGATGGTCAATCCAAAAGGCTGTGAAAGCATTTGATCATACAGGGTCATGAAAGTCCCCCAGGTACTAAGTCCCCACACATCCCATAAATATTAACTCTTTCTAAATCAATAAAGTAGTCTATTTTCGCCCCATCTCTTTGTCTTTATCAACCTCTTCACTAGTTTACAGCTTTGGGACCATATTCCAAACTCTGTCTACATTCAAGAGAACTGTTATTCTGAGAGTCAATGAATAAGATTACCAAAGAGAGTGACAGAAACCATAAGTTGCCCATATTTGAGGTGAGTTAGAAATAACATATTATATGTGCGGAGGACAGCCTGAAAAGTTACCATCCATCTGGATTGGACCTGCAACTGTTGTCATGAGAAGAATAACCAAATATTTTATCAAGGATGACAACACCCATATCACTTTCATCTGAGTTCACGTGTGGCACTTGAAGTCTTTACTAGGTCTTGTCTTGGGGAGGGTAATGTTGTGAAGTGCTCAAGTATTGGGTTAATTTCTTAGATGATGGAAAACCAGACCTGAAAATCCACATTTCAATATGTCTATTAATGGCTAATGATCTAGCCGTATAAAACAAAAATTGAGTCCAAACTAACATGGTCTGAAAATTAAAAATGACTTTTTATAATCTGAAGTCCCACTTTTCTCTCTCGTTGCAAACACTTCTGCAAAAAATTCAATTCAAGTCTCATAAGTTTGATAATATCATCGAGGAGATTAGTTTGCACTCAATGTCAGGGAGCAGTTGGACGAGTAAAGTTAAGGGCACAGGTGTAGGCTCCACATCATCCAAGTTTCATAAACGCCCTGGCGAATCTAGCAGAATAGATAGAATTAATAGTAAAAAACTGGCAGTTACCATTTTTCCAGAAATTTTGGCCTGGCAAGCGCACTGCAACAGTTCATCAATATGCCACATTCCCAACCACTATTGTTGGTGGAACATGGGGTGCATGTTTTCCTGGATATTCAACAAATGGCGCTATGGGCGAAGTTTTGTGGAGATGTACACACATTTCCAGAATGCGGTGTACATCGCACCTCACTCTATACCACGCAGTTGGCTGGATCTTGGCTTTAAAAATAATCAAGCGTTTGATGAAGCCGCAAAGATGTGAGTAGTAGTGGACCTCCCAGATGGTCAATGGATAGCCTAAATGAAGTGCACCCGCTGGGTTAAATTGAACCAATTTTTTTTTAACTTTTGACTTTCTACCTACTACAGTCAAGTACACCGTGATGGAGCACCATCTGAAGGCTGGGCTCGCCAAATATAAGGAAACCCAATACTTTGAGATGCAGCGCTTTACGCTCATGCCAGACCTGTGCATGGGCAAAGCAATTGCTGTTCTCGCCCCATTCTCAGTGATAGTGGAAGATTTGACCCAAATCCCACATACTGCTTTTATTGAAATCAATGGGCAAGACTCCCACCCATTCAGGGTCACCATGGATAGCGCGCCTCCTATCTTCACTTTCTGTGCACTTTTGGCCACAAGTCCCATACCTGCCCCACCAAGGAGGGCATTACTCAAACTGAAATAATCTCAGAAGCAATGTGCGGTGCAGACGCCCACTATGAACTGGCAGTAGACACTGATGCAGCTTTCCATGGGGAGCGCAAGGATGCTACATTAAAGTAAAACCTGTGTCTCCATAGGAGCGTAAGAAGGCCAAGCAGGCCCACAAGGCAGTGGCCAAGGAGGTGGCCAAGACCGCATCTGTGATCCTGACAGCCCATCTTCAGGAGGACATTGATACATTTGTGGTGGAAGCAGCTCGCAAATCCTTCCACCAATCAGATTGGGACGCCCAAGCTGATTGGGCCACCCAAGCTGAGACCCCCAATGGGTGAGTCAGTTCCCCTGACCAATGCTACCAAGCATCAATTGGAACCAAGTTGCTCAATAATATTCCTGCAAGAATTCCACCTTCATGTGATGGCGCACTGAAAGTGCACACAACGCCAAAAATTCGTCCCACAGTGGAAAAAAGCAGAAGTCAAAAGCCAAAGCAAACCCACAACTAAAGCTTCCCATACCAAACCACACTCCATAGCACAAAATACCCACAATGCCATACAGCGACATGCTGAAAAAGAGAAGGCTGAAGGGCATGGGTGCCCTTCCCCTCACACCTAAGGCGCGATGAGGGGAGCCTTTACTTTAGGGATGTTGAACATCTCAGGACTCAAGACCTCACCATCCCAGGCTAGAAAACTGAGTTTTTTATAGTAATAATTTACCCGTGGATATCCTGGCCATTCAGGGAACCCACTGTCCGCAAGGTGCAGAGGAAGCATGGGCAACCATGCTCCTCCATTCCCTTTCCTTTTGGTCTACTCACTGTGAGGTGCTTGTTCAAGTAAATCGTAGTTTTAAATTTATTCTGCCAAAATCATACCTTAATGGCCGCATCCTTGTAGTCACCTTTTCATGGGACAATGAAGTGAATGCTGTCATTAACATTTACGCCCCAACCTGTGCATGAGAATATTGGGAATTCTTCTTACCCGTCAATTCCCTTCCACTCCCCTAACCCATTTGTTGTTAGTGACATGAACTGCTGTACAAACCCAAACACAGACTGCTGGCCCTTGTCACCTACACCCCTACAAGGACACATTGAACTTTGCATTCTCAAAGCCACCCTAGGGTTGTTTGATACTCTGCCACATCATGCACCGCTACTCACAAACATGTCTCACCCCATGTGCACACAACGGCCAGCTAAGGTCCATGACCCGCAATGACCTTATTCTCGCTCTGTTGAAATTTCAATCCCAAATTTCTCACTTTACTATGACGAAAATCAATTTATCTGACCACAGAATGGTATCAGTTTCCTTCTATTTATCTAAAACAGTGGCCCAGGTGCCGAAGTGGTGCAAACTCCGCCCCACTGATATTTCATCGCCAAAATTTTCCTCATGAGTGGAAACCATGACCTCAGCTCCAGAATTTACTGCACCACTATGTGCAGACCCAATCTCCGCATGGTCAACCTTCAAAGTGAACTCAATCTGCCAAGATCGCCACCTCTCCTCCTGTTGCTTTCAGGCTGCCTCAGCAGTCATTTTGTGCACGCTGGAAGAAGTGGACCACCTGGAGCCTAATGTCCTCGCCTCAGGCTACAGCCCAGCTTGGGGTCACAGGTGGGCGGAAGTGTCTGCTCACCTCAACACACTGGTAAGACAACACAAGCATCAGGTTTTTGTATAGTATAAAGAAAAGCATATAACAGCGGGAAATACATGTTCTGCTTACTTATTTCAAAAAATCTTCACACCACACCAGAGCTTGGCCTGCACACAGGTGCGTTGGCCAGACCACTCCATCACAGATATGCCGGCTGAAGTGGCAATCAAAATACAAAACTATTACTCCAAATTATATCGATATGATCCAGTTCCGCCAGCCAAAGTAGAAAAATTTTCTTGAAAATTCACATATCCGCATGGTTCCCATTTTCTGAAGTTAATAAATTTGATTACTCTGGATGAACTCTGGTCTGCTGTTCATGGTCCACCGTACAAGAAATTCCCAGGTCAAAATGGCTTCCCTTATGAGTTCTATGGGAAGTATTTCAAAGATTTTTCCTCCTTGCTTCTTGCATCTCTAAAACCAATGCCTTATGGAAACGCGCTTTCTACATGGAGGGCAAGAGGCCTTCACAATAACGTTGTACAAGAAAGGGAATAAGCTGGACTGTCCAACTGGCGCCCCATTTCACTCACTAACAAAGATACATAAATTTTTACTAAAATTATGGCAAACCGCCTAGGGGTAGTTGCCTCTGCTCTCATTTCCCCTAACATATGGTTTCATTCCCAAAAGGTCGATTTAAGACAATATACATACCATAGCCAATGTATTTCAATCCGTGGCTTCTGGAGCACTTGTGTTTTTAGACCGGCAGAAGGGCTATTATAGAGTCAACTGGGATTACCTCAGAGCCTGCCTCCATCAATTCCGCTTACCCCCTCACTTCATCAACTGGGTGATGCTGCTCATGGAATCTGCAACAATGGCAGTACGTGGCCCTGGCTTCCTAACGGAAGTAGTCCGCCCTCAAAGGGGCCTACGCCAAGGGGACCCTCTTAGCCCACTATTGTATAACTTCAGCCTTGACCCACTTCTTCAAAATGTGAATGGCCGCCTTACTGGTATCCATGTGCAAGGCCAAGCACCAGTCAAGATGTTGGCGTTTGCAGACGACTGTGTGGTTGGGGTGTCTAATAACAAAGATGCACGCGCGCTTGAAGATCTCATCCATGAGTATTCCTGGGTAAGTAATGCTGCGCTGAACGCTTCCAAAACTGAAAATCATCCTCCTTGGTCAGTGTAAAACCCGCTGGGCATCAGCGCCCTGTTTCCTACCTGCCTCTTCAACTAGCGCACGGGATCGCTTTCCCTGTCCACCCCAATCCGCCCCGCTTGTGTTCCCCTTTGTGCCACGCCCCACCGTTAGCCCTGTCCGCCATTTGGGGATGTGGCTGGTGGTGGGAGGGTACGCCTCAACAGTGATGGAAAACCATATCCTAGACAATGTTATGAAACGCATAGCTTCCCTCAAAGCCCGCCAGACCTCCCTTACAGGCAGGTTAGTGCTAGCCAACTCTATGATCCTTTCTAAAGTTTGGTTTGGGGCCCACACCATCTCTTTTTCCCCTTGTTTTTTCAAGTCATTATACGCCCTTCTGCAAGGGTGGCTTTGGTTAAGCCGCCCACCGCCAGTGCGCCTGGATTTTATGTTTGACCCTCGCCATAGTGGTGGTATGGGCCTACTCAACTTTGAGGCACATGCTGCCAAAATCCTTGGCACCTGTATCGCCACCATCACCAGCCCTAAGATCTCAGCCCAGCACTGGTCCCGCACAGCCCACTCCAACTTCTCTTACACCCTGGGCTCAGTAATCCAACCCACCCCCATTCTCTGTTAAGATATCTCGCCTCACATTCTTCTTCTGCGGTCCCACATGGGACGTCACCCAACTTCAAAAGGATCCTCCTCTCCATGCGGAGTGCTGAGTGGAGAATTCGCCTCTTTGGGCACACCACCCAGAGGGGGCGCCCTACTCCTCAGTTCACCCAGGAATTACAAGGACTGGCCATACTGAACGGATTAATACCCATGAGGCTCCTCATCATAGCCAGGGTGGACTACCTGGACATGGTGGACATCCCCTACTCCCTAGATACCCAGATAGCCATATGGAAGTATGCCCACCACCCTCTTCTGCAGCTGCATATTTGTTTCCATGTGTGGCGCCGCTTGAGATGGGTATACCATACTGCTGAGCGCTCTAACGTTTTGCACTCACCTTGTGTAGTGTGTGGCCAGTATAGAAACGTTGGTTCTTTGCCTGTAAGAGTGCCCTTCCTCAAAAGCGATATGGCGTGAAGTACAACGTCTATTTTGCCAGGATCAGGAATAGACCTTCAGCCTGTCTAATGACATATTTGCTTTATCTGTGGTTTCCCCTCTACCACCTCCCTCCATGCCTTAGTGGTTGCAATCGCTATGTGGACTATCCATATGATTGTCTTGGATGCTATCTCAGGCTCCACTCCCACCCTCCAGGAAGCTGTACGCCGGTTCCAGTTGCACCATGTGGACCACTTTCAAGTGTGGATGTTTGAGTACCTCCCACCACGTCACCACCAGTTGGTCTCATCCTGGTTCCCAGTTTGGTTCAGCATTTCAGACAACTTCCTACATACGTGTTCAATAGTGGCAAAAGCCTCTACACACATAACCCCCTTCCTTCTCTTGGCGTTCCCGCTGGCTAACAGGAGATAGCGTCTGCTTCTCTGGGGTGCCCTCCTCTCGCTGAAGTTTGTGTCGTTGTTTGGGGGTCTTAGTGGAAGTGTCCATCCCCTGGTCAGCCTTCCCTGAGTAAAATTAAATTAAAAATCTGAAGCCCCTTTTATAGGCTTCTAAGGTTCTAAAAGTTATGCTTATGGAAGCGTTTATATACTCTCTGACCTCCGCAATAATTTTTTAGTTGGTCACTATGATGTTAGAAGATACTTAAGTTTAAATACCATTCCTAAAAACTATTTGCACAACGTTAAAGAAGGCTCCTCAGAGAAACTCTTTAATATCTCTAAGTTTGACTACCAAAGATGGAAATTATCAAAACCTGGCCAAAGAGAGTTTTCCTCATGCATGAAAAGCTTATCAATGTGAATATTACCAAAATAGGAGGAAAATTAAATTTTTTTCAAATTCCATCTATCAATACTACCATTGTACCCATGCAGCTGAAAAAGCCACAAGGGTCATTAGAACAACAGGAGCATTCAGAGCTGCAGCCACGCATTCACAAGCAGGCCAAAGCTCCATACAATTTAAAAAAGAAGCCCAGAAGATTCCATAATATCAGAGAATTGGACTCCATTGGGCCTAAATCAAATAGTAAATGCCTTTAAGCCTTTTATAGAAAGCTTGATTTGATATAAATCACGTCCTACTTCAAACACCTGAATTATTATTACAATAAATACGTTTCATTTTTGCATCAATAAAATGAAGTCTTTCATGAATCTTAGTTTAGTATTGTCAAATCTTTAACTGGCGCTAATATTGCCAAATAAAGTTATATTTTGATAAAATGGTTGGACAGAGCCTTCCTGTTGTCAGCAGAGGTTGAAAGAGTTCTGGTGTGCTCGAGCAGCCCCAATATGTTTAGTTTCAAGGATTTAATACAGTTGGATACGCTTGGAATCATAAGATATAGTCCCAGTTACAGAAGAACTAGAACCTCCAATTTGCCTAGTGGCGCACCATGTGAACAAAAAACAGGATTTTTGTCAGTGGTCCAACCTCAAACATCAGCTGCCTTTGAGCTAGTGAGCCACTTTATTAATGATGAGGTTTAGAAGATTTTCTAATGTGATGGACGGGGTCTTTGCAGACGGTTAAAATTATTTTGTTAGGTGAGTCCATATAAGGGCCCACAAATAAGTGATCGCATCATGGGTAAGATCACCGACTTTTTAACTTGTAAAACATTTAATGTGAGGTCTTGAGCCACGGTGAGGACAATGCTAAAGTCAAGAAGGAGGGTCTGGCTATCTGAAAAGGCGTTGAGAGATGCAATTGATTTTATGAAGTCTACAAATAATCCATAATCGTCTCAACTCCAAGAATCTCCTTACACTTAATTACAAAAGATTCTGAAATCTAAAATCTCTTTAGTTTTTAGGAGTTTACTTGCATATTAGAAGATGAAGTTGCTTAGATCATCTTTTGACTGTATAAAGTAATGCTTAATCTATGGGTATTTTTAGAATCATTAGCATTACTCCTGCGGAGTTTTCATAAAGCTTAGCCCTCAGTGGGCCTATTACAAAAATATAGTCTCAGTTCTCTAATCTAGGGTAATTTAGAACTTTGAATAGGCTCCATTGTCATTATCAAACCATTTTTATTTTTAATTTTCGCTTTAATTTTTTATCAAAGCATCCGTTTCATTTTCATTCATATTTTAAACCTTTAAATTAGTTAAGGAAGTTTTATTGGTATCTGAATTGTAAGATTATTTACTTACAAAGTTTAACTTTGTGTTTATAACAACTAAATCTAATGAAAATTTAGTTTGATGACATCTAATTCATTATATTATCATTATAGATTTTTTCACTTTTATAACTACCTGTTCGGCCTCAATATTCCTTGTAGAGAAGATGAGGGGATATGTGGCAACCAGTCAGCACCTTGGCCGTTACAGTCCCAGTTCTCATCGTGAACCTTGGAGGCCTTGCTGTCCATACTTCAGATCCGCTATTATCACTCTAATGCATTACACCCTGAGTCTGAAGGGCAGACAGAATGGCATACCAATTTTTAACAGTTATAAAGAGCTAAATAAATGCTGAACAAAAGAAATGGATGAAGCACAAACTCATGAACCAGTTTTCCTACACAACTAAAGAACGACTTGACTGTATTATTGCCCTTCTTTGCAAACTATGGTTATAGCCCAAGCTTAACCTAGGCCTCCACTCAGATATCCAAATGGTAGCAGAGAATGAGAAGTCCAAGGAGCTCAGGGAAATTCATTAAACATTAAAGATAACATCTTTTAGATGCTATAAGGATCTACAATAAATATGTGGACTGAATTTGTCAAAGAGGTCAATTATACTAACCAGGAGATCTAGTGATGCTTAACGCAAAGAATTCCCAATTGAAACAACCCTTCCTAAAAGATAGGGCTTAAGCAGATTGGAGCTATTTAGAGTAATACAGAAGAGAGGACCTGCTGCCTATAAGATTGGCTTTTCACTTTCATCAATTTCTTCATTATTCTAACTGAATAGTTGTTGACCCCTACAAAGAACCTATGCCAGTCATTCAAACCTAGCATGGTGGATAGCAAACTTGAGAATTATATAGTCCCATTCTTGATTCCTGTCTCTTTTCTCACTGACTTCATTACCTTGTGTCTAGAAAAGGTTATGTTGAGATTGAGAACAGTTAGGTACCAGCCCAAGGCTGCCTCCATGATTAATAGTAGTCCAGGAATGCTACAAGAGGTCCTTTGAAGCATCTGGTCCTCTATGCCCCTGCACCCTTAGCTGCCATAAAACTTCCTAGCACATATTTGAATTATGCCTTGGATAGAGTTCCATCAGGTGGGGTGAGACTTAAAAATTGGAGGATGATGTCACAGATAGTTTTATTTCACCTAGGATTGAGCGCCCTAAAAACAAGAGGAAGAGCTCTGTAAATTTTATAAGATCTCAATCTAAAATCATATGATGAACTTTCTAAGGTTATAAATAAGGTTTTAATTTTCTTGCACTTCTGGGCAAAATTTGGAGATCATGGGGTATAATAATTTAATAGATACCTAAAGTTCTATCAGCCTTACAATGGTTAAAATCTTAAAATACCTGATCCCTGAAAAGAAAAAAATAAATTGAGCTCAGGTTTATACACAAAAAATTATATCTCACATTTGTTTTAGGACCCAGATAGACAACCTCTCTTGGAAACCCAATAATTAAAGACTTTTTAATACAGGTTTTCCCACTTTTAAGTATATATAAGCCAAGTTTTAAACAAATTTTAAAAGAAAATTTACAAAATCTTGGAGTTTATTATATATTAATTTTTAGAAAATGTCAGGTGTGGTAGACATGTGTTGCTTTTGCAAAGTACTTGGTGTAACAGTCAATAAACATACATGAACCTCATAAGGTTGGGAATTATGAGATTTGGGTATATTGATGGTTGCAATTCAATTATTCTAATGAGGTTTTCTTAATCAAATCAATAGCAGATAATTATTTTAGTAAATATTTAAGTGTTTGTCCATTTTAAGA
This sequence comes from Massospora cicadina, assembly GCA_022478985.1. NCBI lineage: Eukaryota > Fungi > Entomophthoromycota > Entomophthoromycetes > Entomophthorales > Entomophthoraceae > Massospora > Massospora cicadina. Next base: position 204,932 of record JAKSZP010017167.1, read on the forward strand.
TTTCCTCATTTACCAACAAGTTGCCAGGATGCCATCAATTCTGGAGGCTATTATACACCTCATGACAGACAATGTATTTAACCTTTTTAGACAATATTTCAAAGTGAGGTTGCCCCCAATGGACCTCACTTTGGAATTCTATTCCAAACTTTGATCCCACCTAATAAAGACTGCTATCTGCTAGGAAATGTTATAAACAATATAATTTATTATGCTTTTCTTTCTCGTTGCAATCACTTTTGCAACCTATTCAATTCAAGTCTAGATCTAGTTTGATAATCTCACAGAGGAGATTAGTCTGCGCCCATGTCAGGGAGCAGTTGGGCAAGTAAGGTAAGAGGAGCAAGTGGAAGGCCCGCGGCCTCCAATGTTTGAAAACGCCCCAGAGAAACTGGCAGAATAGACAAAAATTTTTAAAAAACTGGCAGTCACTATTTCTCCAGAAATACTCGCATGGCAAGCATGATGCAACCAGTACATCAACACGCCGCACTCCCAGCCACTTTTGTTGGTGGAATATGGAGTCCGCATGTTTCTGGACATCCAAAAAATGGCTTTATGTGAAAAATTTTGTGAAGATGTACACACCTTTTCCCAACCGCGGTGTACATCACACCTCACTCCATGTCATGCAGTTGGCTGTACCTAGGTTTCAAAAACAAAGAGGCAGCAGACGAGGCTGCTGCGGTGCGCATAGTGGTCAACCTCCCCAAAGGGCAATGGGTTGTCAAAACCAAATGCACCAGATGGACGAAATCAAACCAAATTTTACTCACGTTTGACTTTTTGGCTACTACAGTAAAATGTGACATTTTGGAACAACACCTGAAAGATGGTCTCGCCATATATGGCGAAATACAATCTTTCAAAATGCAATGCTTCACGCTGATGCCACACCTATGCACTGGCAAAGCCATCGCAGTTCTGACCCCAACCGAGGAGATCATGAAGGACCTAACCCAGATCCTGCACTCCACTTTTATTAATATTGAAGGGCATACCACCCACCCATTCTGGGTGACCATGGACAGCACGCCCCCCATCTGTACCCACTGTGATGCGTTTGGCCATAAGGCACATGCATGCCCCACCAAGGAGGGCGTCACATTCCAAGAGCACCCCTCGGCGGCCATGGCCAGCAGAGAAGCGCACTACGAACTAACCGTAAGCACCAAAGAGGCTTTCCCTGGGGAGCACAAGGCTGCTACCTACTGGTAAAGCCCATCTCCCCGCAAGAGCGGAAGAAGGCCAAGCAGGCCTGCAGGGCCACGGCCAAGGAAGCGGCCAAAGCCACCACCACTATCCCACACTCCCGACACCAGGAGGATATTGAAACCTTCATGGTGGAAGCAACTCAGGAATCCATCAACCAGTCAGATTGGGAAGCCCATGCTGATTGGGCCACTCAATCTGAGGATCTGATGGGGGACACAATCTCACCAAATCGTTGCACCCAAGCTCCAGTTGAAACTGACTTGGGGCCCATCCCAACTGAAAAAAATTTTTTTGACCCGCTCAACGGTGCACCAAACTCATCCGCACCACAAAAAATTCATCCGACGTCAGGGAAACAAAAAGCAAAGGCTAAAGCCAATGCAGCTCTTTCCACAAAAATTAACAAAAATCCTGATAGCATTGCTGCTAACACCTGCGCTGCTTAGAAGGCCCATGGGGATCTAGAGGAGGCTAGTGGGCCCAGGTGCCCACCCCCTCGCACCTAAGGTGTGATGGGGGAAACCTTCACTTTAGGGATGTTGAATATCGCTGGACTTAAGGCCTCACCGTCCCAGGCTAGGAAACTGAGTTTTTTACAACAAAATTTACCCATGGATATCCTGGCCATCCAGGAGTCCCACTGTCCATGAGGTTCCGAGGAGGCTTGGAAATCCATGCTCCCTATCATCCTATCCTTTTGGTCAGAGCACTGTGGGGTGCTAGTTTGGAGAAACAATCTCTTCAAATTTTTATCATCTGAATCCTTCCTTGATGGCTGAGTCCTTGTTGTCACTTTCTCGTGGGCTGATGTAGTGCATGCAATCATCAATATCTATGCCCCAAACAGTGCATGCGAGCATTGGGAATTTTTCTCATTGGTCAAATCCCTCCCACTACCCACAGACCCTTTCATAGTTGGTGACATGAACTGTTGGCTAAACACACCAATGGACTAGTGGCCTTCCTCACCCCACGCCCCCCAGGGTCACATAGAACTTCACGTTCTAAAGGCCACCCTCGGGTTAATGGATGCACTGCCATGACATGCCCCACTGCTTGAAAACATGATGTGCCCCCACATTCACAATGGTTAATTAAGGTCCATGGCCCGCATTGACCTTATCCTAACTCCGGCGAAATTCCTACCCCACATCTCCCACTTCAAAACAACAAAAATGAAATTCTCAAACCATCAACTGGTCTCAATAACCTACCACCTACCCACCACAGTGGCCAGGGCCCCACATTGGTGCAAGCTCCGCCCCCCCCAAACTCGCGTTGCCAGGATTTTCCACTTGGATGGAAGAAGCAACTTTGGCAAAAGAGTTTGTAACACCATTTTGCGTGGACCCCATCTCCACATGGGCAACCTTCAAAGAGGATACCATCTGCCACTCTCGCCACCTCTCCTCAGATGCTCACGAGCCACATCAGCGATCATTTCACGCGCTCTGGCAGAATTGGCACACCTGGAGTCCAATATTCCCGCTACAGGATACAGCCCTGCATGGGGCCAGAAGTGGGCAGAGGCAGCCGCCCACCTCAACGCGCTCAAAAGGCAACACAAACATTGGGTTTGTGTCCAATACAGGGCCAAATGCATCACAAAGGGTGACAAGTGCACCGCTTATTAAAAAAAATTTGCACCATGCCAGAGCGTGGCCTACACATGAGTGCAAAGATCGGATGATTCTATCATGGATATGCCAGCTAAAGTGGCAATTGAAACACAAAAGTATTACTCCAAGTTATACTGATCCAATCCAATTCAGCTGGCCAAAGTGGCAGAATTTCTCAACTGAGCTACATATCTGCACCATTTTTTTGATACCCAGAAATAATGAATTTAATTACTCTGAACGAATTATGGACAGCCATCTGCGGTGCACCTAATTGAAATGCCCAGGCCCAGATGGCATCCCATAAGGGATTCCTGTTGGAAAATCACCAAATATATATCCCCACTGCTGCTCCCTCCAGCAACCAGATCTGTTGGATATGCACCCTCCTACCAGGAGGACATGAGGCCTTTACTGTCACAATTTTCAAGAAAGGGATAAGCTAGACCTAGCCAACTGGTACCCCATCTCTTTAACCAACATGTATACAAAAATTTTAGCAAAAATCATGGCTAACCGTTTAGGGATTATAGCATCTGCCACCATCTCCCCAGAACAATTTGGCATCATACCCAGAAGGTCGATTCAGGATAACGTGCACTCTGTGGCTAACGCATGGCAGTCACAGCCTTTTGGGCACTTGTATTCTTGGACCAACAGAAGGCCTATGATAGAATAAACTGGGAATACCTCAGGGCCTGCCTCCATCAATTCCGCTTACCCCCTCACTTCATCAACTGAGTGATGCTGCTCCGGAATCTGCAACAATGGCAGTACGTGGCCCTGGCTTCCCTAACAGAAGCAGTCCGCCCTCAAAGGGCTTGCGACAGGGGACCCCCTCATCCCACTCTTATACAACTTCAGACTTGACCCACTACTGCAAAATGTGGAATGCCCAACTCACTGGGGTCCATGCTTTTAGGCCAAGCCC